>BQNB010071836.1:0-32631 GCA_026074375.1 Tanacetum coccineum
AAAGTAAACTCTTCAAGATTTATAAAATAAGTATAAGACTGGAAATAGTAGTGACTTTAAATACAGGGTTTTACATCCTCCCCTCCTTAGGGGAGCGCCGTCCCATTGCTTGATTTTCCTTATTCGTCTACGGTTTACTTATGAAGATATAAGGAAATGTTCAGGTCCTCGTCGAGATTTCCAACGAAAATTGGATGAACAAAAGTCAAAGCATCAAATATATGCAATAAGCATGAGCGAACAGATTGAATGTCGTGAGAATCTTTAAAAAGGAAGGATAAAATACATGACTCGAAGAAAAGCCATTGGGAACGAAGAATTTAACAAGTCGTCAATTCTTGGAAGTGGTATGTAGTTCATTACTATTAGCTTATCAAGTTTACGGCGGGTGATACACCTTCAGAAAATCCATATAACAAATTACGAGTCGAAAGGAGTTCATAGCCCAAAGAACGATTCATACGGATGAACGCATGCTATGTCGGATAAACATAAGCCCAATCGTTCACAGTTCGTCACTTACATAAAGAGGCGTCCCAATCCATGTAAGTGATGAATTAGGCGGTTTATAATATCCTTATTCAAATAAAGAAGCGTCCTAATTCATTTCAATAAGATGATTATAAATCATCCTACTTAAGTATGACCGACACAAAACACAATATCACATCAAGATCAAATGCTACATTAACTAAAAAGCGTGTCTCTTTGACGGCATGATTTTTCAAAATCATAAAAAGTAACGAGAAGAATAATGAGACGTTAGTCAATCGCCTTCCAAAGGTATATGCCAAAAGACGGCACGATCTGAGATAACAAGATAGAGTCGTATTCCTATCAACTGGAAGATTTCAGAACAATGGATTATGAAAACAACATAAGCGATTCAAAAGCATAAGAATAGTATTCGAACTCGGAGTCAAACGACAAGATAACTAATAGAATTGACAAAGTACACCGAATGTCAATATCATCAAACAGAAATAAAGTAGCGTAAATGCTTCAGAGATCACCGCATTGCTCTTAAAATATTGAAGTAAAAGAAATTATTAAGACGTACCATGGTGCTATACACATATGTAGTAATTAATATCACATAACAATTCTTCCCTCGATCGATTTAATGGGCCTTTATCTCAAAATCCGTAATAGGTATAAACGAACGGTTTTCGCCTCAATCAAGATTAATGAACCTAATTTACTGATGTTATCAACCAAATACTCCAATATATCAAGAACCTAAGTGGAATGACCAATTTGTCCTCACGTGCCAAATTGGATTATTTAAAACATTTTTCCGTTGTACCGTTTTTAGCATAATTCCCATTTTATAACTCCGTTTGACCCGAAATGAAATCCCATGTCTAAGTTTATCTAATTCCTACAGTTCTGGCTTGAAAAATGAGGTACTTAATATAAAAACATCTGGACATAAATTCATTTGAAAATCTGGGTACAATTTCTAGTTAGTTTCGCCATTTTGGTCGTAACTCATTCATCCGGAATGATTACGGCTCTATCCAAGGAAGCACATGGTCCTCATATGTTGTAACCTTTACCCATGTAAAAACCCAGTAGTCTTTAGTTCAAAAATTATTTGTTACAAGCCAAACAATCTGTCTAGTAATTTCTAGGTACATACTAAGTTTGTTTCTACGGTTTTGGTCGTATCTTGACTATCCGGAAGAGTTGGCATTCCATCCAACTTGCCACTAGGACCTGAGATATTAACCTATTCATTAATTTAAATAATCAATAGGCTTTAAGGTAAATTTTCCCCATTAAAACACCTACTATCTGTTGGTCACCCATTTGGACTAGTTTCACTAATTTGGGCGTAACTAACTCATTCGGAGGAGTTACGGCTCCATCCAAAGCCCCACATACACCTTGTATGTTGAGTTACCCAACAAGGTACTATGGTCACAGACCTCAAGCAAAAAATTTATTCGAAATCATACTAACTTTACTCAAATATTCAAAAAATAGACAAACGTAACCGTAAATAGTCAACACTTATATGAATTACTCTTATATATAGATGGCGGTGATCCTGAAGATAAGCATAAGAATTTGAGTAGAAAGTAGCTCATATATGTACGAGTATCCGTATATAATACTAGTATTGGTGTTCGAGGGAGAAAATAAGAAAGCAGGAAGTATGCGATAGTCGGAGTGGTCAATATATAACCGACCGATATAAGGAAAATAGTATGACGTCATAAGATAGACGTGGGAGGTTGAAATCATAACCAAGTATTAGGGATGCAAAAGAGAGCATATAAGTTACCTAGGAGCAAGCGCGCGCGGATATCAAACAATGGTGAATGACACTTAAAATTTTTTGAAAAACGGTTATAGTTTAGGTTTTGAAAATAACCTAGTTCTCTATAACCAGTGCTCTGATTCCACTCTATAACACCCCTCAAAATCACAACAACACAACGGAATACCACTTGGGGTGCTACTTCAGAGTTCATACACACAGGTTACAGAAAACGACCTCAAAATAGACGTTTTAAAATAAATACACATTCGATTAAAATATCAGAGTAAATTTAAGTCCCAATAATTTGCTTTTAACAAAAATTACAAGAGTTCAAACATGACTCATTTGTATATCTAAAGAAAACAATTATCGAATGTAAAGAAAACCAAGTCCTTAAAGTTTTGATATCCATGTGACTCGAATGCTCCCAATGCTCAGCTAGCAAGATAATAACCTGAGAAAATACATGCAAAAACATCAACAATAATGTTGGTGAATTCATAGGTTTAAGTAAAAGCAGTATTGAAATAGTTTAAGTAATATTTCAGTAAGAAAAGTAGCGTTACAACATTTCAAAGTATTATTTCTGAAATCCAAGTAGTGATTCAATAAGTTAAGAAATGTTTAGTAGTGGACCACAAGGTTTAAGATCAACCAGCGATAGTATTTCAAAGTATAATTCAACATTACCGCATTGAGCTCATGACACCGAACCTTGACAATCGCGCATAACATGTATGTAAATAAAGTTTCCCATGTGTTAGGTATTATTGCCTCATACCTACTGCTCTCAATACAAATTGTCCTACAACAGTTGAGGTGTTCAAAATTATTTGATACATACCTCCGGACAGGGTGGTTAACCCAATAGATCTATTAATTGTACCATCGTTTACCCATTATAGGTAATTAACTGTTCACGAAATTAGGGACTTTAGCAATAGTGACTCATACAGATAATTTCATAAGCAGGTCATGCATACCCTTCAAGCACTTGTGTCCCATTAAAAACAGATAGTATGTTCAAAACTCACGGTTTTGTAAATAGATAATCAGTGGTCTCAAATCATGTAGTAAGCAAATCATTATTTATTAAATTCAGTAGTAAACAACCATGTATCAAACATGTATTAGAAATCATGTGGTAGGCAAGTAAAATCTTTAGTAAAAACATTCATGTAACGCTCATGTAGTAGAAATCAATAAGTTTACTAGTAAAACAAGCATGTATTCTCACACCGAAAATAGTTATGAAAACCATTAAAAGAGAAAAGGTGGGGCTATGAACTCACCGTAAAGCAAGGAGATCAAAAGTATATGAATCTTTGGATAAGAGAAAAGTACGCCTAAGCACCACCTAAAAAGGCGTGACGCGACTTAGTATAATAAAAGAAGTCAATACATAAAAATAATCGCATGATCATGAGATATGTCTTCGAGATATGAACGACATTGCATTACGACTTAACCAAAGTATTTTCATCCCTCAATTGATTTATAATCTGAGTTTATATCTAATTAAACACCTACTAAGTTTCGCTTATTAACTATTGTTTTAATAATGTGTTTCTATACTTTTTATCTTTCAAGAAAAGGCGTAAAAATCCAGATTCTGGATTTAACCAGACTTAATGGATCCATGTCTCCTAATCCGTAAAGGCTATGAATACGAGGCTCTCGCCTCTCGAAAGACCTTTGAGTCTAGTTTCCATAATGTTAGGCCTCATCATCTATTTAGTTACCAATCAATACGAATTAACAATTTAGTACCAGACTACCCAACCAGAAAGTTTTCTGAATTTTAAATACTTACGGAAACGGCTATAAATCCTAAACCGTGCTAGCTATTGAAGTGAATCCACTTGGAGATGTTAGCCTAAGATTTCTAATACTAAACCATGTTTTAAAACCCAACATTTTAGTTTAAGAATATGAAGTTTAACCTGTTTTCCAAACGGCGTTCTAGAATCGACTAGTTTTTGTAAAACGGCCATATCTTACTCATCCGGAGGAGATATCGCCCTATCCAATTCGAAACATGTACCTTAAACTTATTTCTACATCTCCATCGAATAATCCAGACCTTCTCAGGCAAAAATGGTAGCAAAATATAATCTTTGACAGGTTTTGTCTCCTTTCTAGCTTGACCTGCATTATCACTTGCTTTTGTACCTGCAAAACCATTAGACTGTGCAACTGCAAAAATTGGCTCACAATTCATTGTTCTTGTTAGTGCATCAATATCAAAAAGCCAATCTGGTCCACTACCTACAGCATTAGGAGTACTCTCACTAAACCTAATATGCAAGTTTTCTTCCACTATCCTTGTTCTACTATTGAATACTCTAAAGGCTTTACTATTCAAAGAGTATCCAACAAAGAAACCTTCATCAGCCTTACCATCAAATTTGTGTAAGTGATCTATGGTATTAAGAATAGTAATAGGACACCCAAATGGTTTCGTAAAACTTAAAGTTGGTGTTCTACCATGAAAAAGTTCATATTGGGTCTTGTTATGAGGCTTAACTACTAACACTCTATTTTGCACATAACAAGCAGTATTAACTGCATCTGCCCAAAAAGTAGTTGGCAACTTAGAATCAGCTAGCATAGTCCTAGCAGCCTTAGTTAGTATCCTATTCCTCCTCTTAGGACTCCATTTTGTTGAGGAGTTCTAGCTAAACTAAATTGTCTCAAAAAAACCATTCATCTCATAAAACTGATTCATTTCGCTGTTTTTGAACTCAGTCCCATTATCACATCTAATCACCTTAACCTTGTGATCTACTAGATTTTCTATACCAGTTATAAAGGACTTAAGAATGCCACTAGTCTCATCCTTAGTAGCTAGAAAGAAAGCCCATGTAAACCTATTGTAATAATTTGTGACAACTAGGCAATACATTTTCTTCATAAGGCTTTTTACAAATGTTGGACCAAACAAGTCCATATGCAACAAATGTAAAGGAAGACTGATTGAGTTCTCTATTTTGGACTTACAAGAGGCTCTGTGCTGCTTTCCATTTTGATAAGCAACACAAGTTTGATTAGTTTCAAAAAGTTTGGAAGGTAAACCTCCTACAAGTTTTCTTTTAACCAATTTATTCATGCTTTTAAAATTTAATTGACCTAGCCTTCTATGTCAGAGTTTAGATTTATCAGATGTGGCTTTTGCAAAAAGGCAAGTTAAACCTCCTTTAGGAACTATGTTCTTTAAATCAATACTATACATATTGTTCTTTCTAGGAACTCTAAGTAAAACTTGACTTTTATCAATTAACTTAAAGTTTAGAGATAAAACAATACTTTTAGTGTCATTAAAAAGAACACTATTATTTTTATCACACATTTTTGAGATGCTAAAGAGATTAAACATTAACTCTCTCACAAAATACACATTTTCAAAATCTAGATTACCAGTTTTAATGATACATTTTCCTATAATCTTCCCTCATTTTGGGTTCTCTCCAAAAGCAACATATCCTCCATCTATCTCTTCATAGTTTGTAAGATAGAACATGTTCCTTGTCATGTGCTTTGAGCATCCACTATCAATCACTCCTTGATCCTGTAAATCCATTTGTGGATTACCCTCTGAGACAGAATTTGAAGATGAGGAAGCTATGAGTGCATAATTAGGTCCTTCCTCTGCTTGATCACTCCAGTCATAACCACCAAGACCATCACATGAAACCAAAGCTAGGAAAGTAGATATTTCTACAGGCACACTCCTTCTTGAGCTTTCATTGATCTTGTTGTCTTGGTTTCTTGGAGCTTTGCACTCCCTAGTAAAATGTCCCCTCTTGTGGCAGTTGTAGCACTCCACTTTAGACTTATCAAAACAAATAGTCTCATTGCCATTAACAGTAAGCTTCCTTCCTGTATTCTTCAAAAACTTTCTTGCCCTCATAGTCAATATGGCCATTTGCCATCTTAAATCCATCTCTTCCATATCATCTGGATGGATTTGATGCAAGTCCTCATGTACAAGTTAAGGACTATTTGGTTGACTAGCAAAGAATGCACAAATAACAGCATCACTCAAGTAATCAATATTTGTAGAGTTAGCAGCATTAACTTGAGTGCTAGCAGTAGAAACTCCATGAGCAGTATTAACTACTTCATTAGTGCTGCTAGTGTTGTTATTTGAAGAGGACATAAAAGCCATGTTCTGTGTGCTTGAACTTGAGCTAGACATCCCTTTAACTTCTGGTTCATACACCTTGAGGTTGTTGTAGAGATCATCCATGCTCATTCTATCCAAATCAGCTTTATTCCTCCACACAACAGCATGTGTGTTCCACTCAAGTGACAAACTTCTTAATAACTTCTTATTAACATCTTATTGTGAAAGCTTTTCATCCAAAAGCTCCAACTGACTCACAAGCTTTTGAAACCTATCAAAAGTTTGATCAAGCATCTCTAAACTTGGGGCAGTGAAGTTTTCATATTACTGCTTTAAAAAATTCCTTTGAGTCTTCTTTGTAGCTGCATTCCCACCAAATCTCTTTTCTACCGCTTCTAGCAAATTCTTAGCATCTTTTATAGAGTTAAACTTTAACTGATGTTCATTGGGAATGCCCATCATTAAAGTACTTCTAACTTTCACCTCTAATCTTCTCTAAGCCTTTTCTTCAGCAGTAGTAATAGGCATCTCTGTCATAACTCCTTCCACAATTGTTGTTTTTGGCAAGGTTTCACCATTCTCTATAACTTCCTACGGTGCATAGTTTATCATCTGGATATATTTTTCAATCCTCATCCTCCAGATCTCATACTCACCAAGTTTGAGCATAGGAACTTTGGATGCAGCCACCATGTGTGCAGAATCTTGATCCATATCTTTTAGCAAAAGATCTTGTGTATAAAAATGGGTTCTTCTTATTTAAAGTTTTTCAACAAGCTCTGATACCACTTGTTGAACACACTTCAATAGATCGAATTCCTTATGCTTGTTTATGGTTTAGTTATATTAGATAAATCTAACACAACTATAGTAAAAGCTTTATTTGAATGTATTAAAGATTATGCGGAATCTAATCTTTAATATTAAGAAGAATTATCAATGAAACAGTAATTCAATGAACATATAATTCAACAAACAAGCTCCAATATTTTTAATGATAACAATATGAATACTCTTAAAGTATTAGGGTTACAAAGACCTTGAAGCTATAAAAAAGATTGATTTTTAGTTTTGGTACGTATTGGTATATTTTTTTATGTATCAATCTTTATGTCCTAGGACCTCCTTTTATACACCAAGGAGTTCTACTCGGCTAACAATACTTTCCTAAGTATATATATATAAATCTTGGTTCAAATAAAAAGTATATTATAGTAGAAAGGATAAAAAGGGTTAAAAGTGTAACTTATGTCATTTGATTAATAGGGATATGTTTGTCATTTAACCACTCCAATTTTTAAATTTTCATTTAAACCTCTTTGATTACACATTTTTAAGTTTAGCATGCTTAATTCTTTGTAATGATCAAACATACAACATCTTTCAAAAATTAAAAAAAATTCGTGAACTATAAAAAGCACAACAATTGCTTTTTCAATTTTAGTTATTTTACATATAAGTCTGGCAATGTTTATCAATGCGATTTTATTGTGTTTCACGTTTTGTTGTATCAATGTTTTCGCTAATATTTTACCATGTTAATGTTAGAAATTAAGTCTGTCAAAATTAGTGTGTCATTATAAATATATTAAAAGAATAAGTGTGTTACAAGAAAATGTGTCAAAAAATAGCGTGTTACTAGAAATATATTACTAAACTAAGTGTGTCAAAAGACTTAACTTGTCAAAAAAATGTGTCATAAACATATGTGTGTCACTATAAACTTATCTAAAAAATTTAGTGTGTCACTATATATGTGTCAAGAAAAATTTATGTGCTAACCATAATGTGTCATTATAAATATAATATAATAATTTATTAAAAACTTTCTTTCTCTCTCTTCCTTGGCGATTTTAGAGAAATCCCTAACCCTGGAACAACATTTCGATCTATGAAATTTAGGATCGATTGTTGGGATCTATTCTGTTATTCCTATTGTTTCCTTTTCTTTTTCCTTTCCAATTGAGATGTTGCTTGATTCCTCAAAGCCTCCTGACCCCATCCTTTAAGAGTTTAGTACTCTTACGGGTATGTCTTCAGAAGGTATCCACCATAAACCATTTGTTCCTACTGATGATAGTCGTCCTCCTAGGCAACGTGGTAGGCCTAGGGGAGTTAAGAACCGCTTCAAAGGTGTTAAGATTAAGGTGCAATCTCTGGGATCTGCATCTGCTGGTGCAGGGGCTATCCTTAAGAAACTAAGAAATTCTAAGATGGTTGGTAAGGGAAGAAGTCATAGTGATTCATCTCCCAATGATGTTATAAGTGGTAAGCGTGCTAATTCGAATCCTTGTCCTGTTGATGATGTTTTAGTTAAGGTGTTAGATAAGATTGCTTAAGATAGGAATGTTTCTGATCAACTGGTGTTTAAGGAGGGTGTGATTGATTATAGGATGGGTAGTAGTAAAAAATCTGTTAATGAGGGTTACTATTTGATTAATGGAAATGATGGGTCATTTATTAATAAGCATAGTGAACCTGTTGTTGATGATGTTAATGGTGATTGTAAGAGTAGAGAGAATAAGGGGGATTGTGTTAGTGATAGTGTAGATCCTTGTCTAGTTAGTAATGGGGCTAGTAAGCTCAACATGGCTGATGGAGAGCATGTTGGGGTTGAAAGTACTAGTAAAGCTGGCAAGGATGGGTGTAGTGGTGTGAAGGGAGATTCTGGTTTTGTTTTCGGTAATGTGAAAAGTAATAAAGGTATTCTTAAGAAACCTACAATGGGCTTAACTAGTGTTCAGTTTGGACCTAGCTTGTTTTATAAGTCTAGTAGTGTTTGGTCTTCGTATAATTCTAGTATTAAGGCTATGAAATCTGATGGTTCCTTGAATATAGAGTCATTTGCTGAGAAAATGAAGAAGGGGGTAGAGGATAGGGAGTTGCAAATGAATTTTACCCCCACATTGTGTTTCAAAGAAGAGTGATGGTTCTCGAAGAATAGCTATTTCTGAGGAGGATATTAAAAACGGTAGTGAGGCTTGTGCCCTTCAGTTGTATGGATATTTTGTGGGAACTTTGATGGATTACAGAGTTGTTAACTCAAATTTAAGTCGAATGTAGAGAGTTTATGAAGTTGCTGAGATCACTAAGACCAGTGCAGGGTTATTTTATTTTAAATTTAAGAACGAAGAAGGAATGAAGGTTGTTTTAGAGAGTGGTCCATGGATGGTAAATAACATTCCTTTGGTTCTTAATGTATGGGAACCTGGTATTTGGTTGGATAAGGTTGAACCTAGTACTATCCCGATATAGGCCTGTGTTTATGGTTTACCTATGGAGCTTTGTAATGGTAATGGGATTGGAAAGGTATTTAGTAGCATTGGGAAGCCTATGTTAATAGATAAGCTTACTAAGGAAAGATGTCTTAAGAATGCTAGAAAACTTGACTTTGTCAGGGTTTTAGTTGAAGTTTCTGCTTCTGATGATTTGCCTGATTTTCTTGAAATCGAGTATCCTAAAATTGGTGATAGACCTGCTAGAGTAGGAAAGCTTGAGGTGAAATACAAATGGAATCCTCCCTTTTGTACTCATTGTAAGACGTTTGGTCATGCTACTATGTCATGTAAGGTTAGACCAAGGACAGAAGAGGAGATTGCAGCAAAAGCTAGTAAAGAGGCCATGAAGTCTGGTGATTCTGTGTCTATTAAAAGTAATGATGGGAAGTGCGACGATGATGATTTTGTTACAGTTGAAAGGAAGGGTAAAGCAAATGCAACCCAGAGCAATGATAAGCAATTTGTTATGAAGAATAGGAACTTTTATGGTAATTTTAGACAGAATTTTAGTAGGCAAGGACCAAATCAACAAAACACTTAATAACATTCGCGTGGACAACTGCTAAGACGTTTGTTGCCGCAGTGATAGCTAAGTCACCTGAACGGCGGATTCACACCCGAATAGAATCTAATTCCTAACATACGCACTCACACCTCCAATTGATTAACAGTTCATGAAGCTGTGACGTAGACATAAAAAAAAGAAATATATAGTAAAAAACTATAAAAAAGAATATAAAACCCATCACAGGTATCCCCTCCCAAGAACACCGGACATTACTTAAAGAAAATCTACTCCCGATAACCGGGTCCCTCAAGACACCCGGCAGTAACGTAAAAAATATGTACTCTTGTTACCAGGTGTCCCCCTCCAAGAACACCCGGGCAGTAATTAAAATATGTACTCCCGTTACCGGTGTCCCTTCCAAGACACACAGGGCAGTAACTGTGGCATCAGTTCAATCCGCTAAGCCAATCCGTATCATTTCAAAAGTAAAGTATGTATTTGTGACCAAAAATGAAGTCAAATAATGTATCCCATAACGAACTATATAAATGAGTATGCAACCAATTTGTAATCAACCATGTAAACGCATTTGCAAACAAGCATGTTCTCACCCAAAAAATATATGTAAAAAAGTAAAACATGGGGCTATAAACTCACCTTGATGATGTAGAACGATTGACACATGGGCATCTAATATGCACAACACACAAACGGAAGACGAAACAGCTCGATCAAAAGTATGCAACTAATCTTAACGGCTAAGTCCCACTAGCCTAGGATAATGTATTTAGTTTTCCCAATGAATGGTTACATCAACGCGACACGTTGATAAAGATTTAGATTTCCAAGTTGTAATAGTTTGGTGGTTGGTTAAATAAATAAATTGAAAAGTGAACGAAAATATGTAATATATTCTGTATATATTACATATGAAAAATAAACCCTCATATGACTCATACCGTGAATTATGTAACAAAGACAAACAATCCAAAGATTAAGGTGATGTATGTAATGCTTTGCAAGTATTATATAATAAGTGTGAGTAAATAATTAAACTAAATATTTCGACACCAATTTAATTAATAAAAAGTCTTTGTATAAAAGTAGACACATGTCTCAAAGTTATGAATTAAACAACCGATGTTTGTAAAGTTTTTACAAAAGTTATGATTTTACTTTCTAGTCAGGAATATAAAAAAAATATGGGTTAAAATAAATCTTCGTCTATCGACTGGACTGTGGCTAAAAATCGGTACCTCATTTGTAAAAGTATAATTCTCGTTCGTTTGTCGGGTTATTGCATAATAACGAATTAAAAATCTTAAAATTATATAACTTCGTCTTTTATCGGTTTTTCTAAGATAATAGAAGTTTAGTAAAACATTACTAAATATAGAAATTTATATAAATTTCGTCATGACTTTCCCGTTTATAATACACATTTTCCATATTATAAAATCGTAATGTTTTTCCACTTTTCACAAACCGTGTTGCAATATCCCTTGTGTTTTCAGTATAATATAAATATATTTTTATATATACATATCTAAACTAAACAAAATAATTATTATTACATTTATTTAACCATTAACCAACATTTAGTCCGGTTCTTATAATATAAACTTTTTATGTTATATTTATTAGCCGATTTGTATAATCCCAAACACACCCTTATTAGTAAACTGTTAAACCAAACACTCCCTTATTCGATTTCTGCTGTCCCAAACGCACCCTTACAGCTTTGCTGTTAAACCAAACACAGCCTTATTGGTTTCCTGCTCAACCAAACACCCCTTTTGGGTGTTTCCTGCCAACCCAAACACCTCTTTATCGGTTTCTCTTAACCCAAACGCACCCGCTGTGGTGATTACCACAACCAAACGCTGCCATTTATAAAACCAACCGCACCCTACGGCTGGTGCAAACCACAACACCAACGCACCCTTGCGGTGCGAAACCAAACGGACCCGCTGCGGTGCAAACCGAACGCACCCTTAGTGGTGGTCGGTTAGACCACCGAAGCAAACACCCCTTTTAGGGGCTGACAGAAAAACCGAACGCCCTTGTGGCTGTTTATATCAAAACCAAACGCACCCCTGGTGCGAAATATCAAACCCGACGCACCTCGTGGGTGGCGTCTCCACCCAAACGCACCCCCTTGGTGCCGGATAACAAACCGAACGCACCCCTTGGTGGTGGTGTTTTACCACCGAAACAAAACACCCTTGTGGTGTTTTCATCAAGTCAAACGCACCCTTTTTGGTGCGGCACAGATAACCACACGCACCCTATGGTGGTGGTTTCGGTGTGATGGTGGTGTAGGGACGAAGGTGGAGCGGCGGTTGAGTGGTGGTGATGGCGTGGAGGCGAGTGGCATAGTGGATTGGATAGATCGGGTGATGAGAAACAATTTTGGTTTCGGCCGGAAAACTCGTCGGAAAAGTTTTCCGTTGCCGCCGACGGCGGCGGCGGGTGGCCCGGCGACGGTGGCGGAAATGGGGAGGGGGAGAGAGCCCTGTATATGTGTGTGTATATATGAGAATGAAAATGAAGAAAAAGATATAAAACTTTATATATATATTAAAAGTTTTAAGGTAAAGTGGCAAGAGCCTAATAGTTGAGGGATCATTGTGTAAATTTTTAATATAGTTTTGATAACTATCGGTTCGGAACTCGTTTGGGTCACTTAACGGATGATTCAAAATACGAAACTTGCGCCATTGCGTTTCAAATCATTTTTCTTATAAAAATAAATATTCACTCGACTAATTTTCATAAACGTTTTTATCGATTTATTTAAAACTTTTATTCGTTATTTGTATATTACTGATAAACTTTGTCCGCAAAATGATCTTTTACTTAATATTTTCATTTTTAACCAACGTTACTGAATAAAATGATAAATAATTTATTAAATATTTTTATTTAATAAAAAGTGATAATTAAATATAATTTAATTATTTTCTTGTTTCTAAAATCTTGCGAGGGCATTTCAGTCACTTTCTGTCTGTTTTTGGGTCTCGGGCAAAGTTGAAAAGTTGTCATAAATATCGTTTTACATCAAATTGCTTTAGAGTCCGAGTTGTGAAAACCTGATTTAGTGGTTCGTTTTTGATACGTCAGCTTAGAAATAACATATATCTTTTTCGTTTTGAAGTCGAGTAAGTTAAAAATAACTTTGCACATGAGAGATGTAATAATAAATATGATTTATTATTTAAAATATGTTCCGAAAATTTTACCGGTTACGCGGTAATTGCTTTTATGTGACAATAAAAGACCAAAAGTCAAAAAGTCAAGTCAGACCCTAAAAGTCAAAGGGTAAAATCGTCATTTAAAATTTCAAAAATTGCCGGATGTTACACTACCTACCCCTTAAAGAAATCTCGTCCCGAGATTAAATTTGTGTTAACCGTTTGTGTGACCAAGAAAAGATGTAAAATTTAATAAACCAGTTCTAAACAAGACGCTGATAACTTTATTCAGCGAAATTCAATATTTTGACACTTCTTAGTATATACCAAAAATTTTGGCTAGATTTGACCAGGACATTTAATCTATCCAAATGGGCACCTCAAAATAAATCCTCACAGATCTTATGACTGATACAACCGCGTTATAGAGAAAGTCTCTTAATAGTGAAAACCTCAAGAAGAAAGTGTAGTCGCGCGAGTATGTCTGTATATAGTTTTAAATTTCGAGGACGGAGTCCGATTTCTGCTATCTGTAATGTTCGATGATTCACATCAACGTGGCTTATGGATGTAAGTACCCAACTTACTAGGCAGTACTAGGATGTATCGCGACCTAAGTCTTCCTGCTAGTGGCCCGAATTGAATAGTTCGGCTATCTCTTTCGTCGATAGGTGTTCATCTGGTTTATGGGAGGTTGCATTACCTATTGGATAAAGTTGTACCAGCTAGGACCGCTTCAGGACCCAACAGCAGCGACCATAACGTCAATAACTATAACAAATGGTGATGGGATGAAGAGAATGAGGACATTTTGAGAAAGAATATTCCTAGAATAAAGTTTAACAAATTGTGTAGGAGCTCACGGAAGAGCATTTGCAGATTAGACGGCGGAATATGGTACTCAGTCGTTAGTTCGAGGATGAATCAACTCCATTAGTTCAAGTGTGTAACAAGTCTGTTAGTTCCACGAACAGTTCGTGATCGCGAGGATTCGTAATGGCAAAAGTAATAACTTAAGAATGAGATAAGGTAGTTCCAAGCGAGGCCTTAAGATTCTGCTGAGTGGTAAGACACGATTGTGTTTCTAGATCTTCTTAACGGATTCCGGTGATTATTGGGTTCGAGTTCATACTCGTTTCATATCGGATACCATTAAGCCCACTCATTTATAATTATATTATTTGCATAAAGAAGCGTCCCTATTTATGTAAATAAGAATGATAACTTTTGGTTCGGTATTTACATATTATTATTTAAATGAAGAGTCGTCACTATCCTTTCAATAAATATATTAATAAAACATCCTACTTAATAATTTTGCTGATGCAAAATCACCGCACCTACTCACATAACCATCACGTTGATGGATGACATGACGACCCGCATGTGATCAAATGAGTAATGGGACGAGTGTTTAAACACGTCTTCAGGAGACAAGATTAAGCAATCAGGAAAGAATAAAAAAATTTAATCGACCTAGAATTTCAAGGATATTTTAATGATAACTCGGTTAGAGACTAAACAAGGTAAAGTCTCTACAAAAGAATCAACAAGGCGATTATCATATCAATCCTCCTATTACAAGTCCTCGCCATTAACAAGACTTGTAATACTTAGATTCATACATAATCCCATGTAAACAGAACTGTGACGGGTTTTGTTAACATAGCAATTATCATATCAATCCCATTATTACAAGTCCGCGCACATAACAAGAACTTGTAAACTTAATTCATACATAAGTCCCATGTAAACAATCAATTAGACAGTCCCTCCGTGTAATACGATATTGTATATAGCTATTGAGAAAATAATATTCTTAGAGACCGTTGTTTAACTTACAATGTCTGAGAACGAAGTGAGACCGTTGCGCAGCTCGCAATGTCTAAGAAGTAAAATGAGACCATTATATAACTCACAATGTCAGAGGTATAAATGAGACCATTGTGCAACTCACTATTCTTAAGAATGTTCTAGTATTTTATAATTAACCTTATGTAATAAAATAAACATACGAATTACGCAAAAGACGCAAGCATATATATTATATATATATGTATGTCATGTAAGCACTTAATGCAACAAGTAATGTAAGCAAGTAAGCAAGTAGTGTATATGCACTTTGAGAATGTTTGTTGTGATGCAATATTTGCGAAAACGGCTATAATCTAGGGTAAAATATGAAACCTAGTTCTCTACAGCCAGTGCTCTGATACCAATCTGTAACACCCCCAAAAATGTGTCGCAACGGAAATGTTTCCGGGGGCGTTACTTCATAATACACAGCGCTAGATACAAGAGAACGACCTCTAAATGTGTTGTTTGAAAAGGTAATCTCTTGATATTCCTGAAATTGATATAATGTTTGTCCCATAATTGCATCACAATGAAAAACTTGAAATTAACACAACAAGATTTGATCACTTGTATGTATGTAGAAATCCATAAATGAAATCTTGTCAGTTTAGACTCCAATGCACATCAAATAATCTAAGCATCTAATTTACCTGAGAAAAACATGCTTAAAAGTGTCAACATTAAAGTTGGTGAGTTCATAGGTTTTGTAAGTATAAAATGTTTTTTTTTGGGGAAAAAAAAAAAAACCCCAAAAAAAAGTCCGTAAAGTAGGTATGACCCGTTTAAATCCTTAAATGTTTCTTCCAAAATGTATTATGATTTTTAGAAATAAAAAATTGTAAAGCATGCATGACCATTTAAATCCCCAAATAGTCACAAAAACGTATGTAAAGTTGAACACCTTGTTCAAATTATGTTTGCCACTTTATTCATGACTACCGCGTAAGTATTCCTGTATATTAAGGTTGGCCGTTGAAGACACCAACCAATCGTAATCCGACATGTTATAACGTTCGTTTTCCCAGTGATAGCTAATCACCCGAACGAGGATTGTCAATCCCGAATAGATCTATTTTATAACATTCGCGTAGACAACATGCTATAACGTTTGTTACCCAGTGATAGCTAATCACCCGAACGGGGATTCACACCCGAATAGATCTATTTCATAACATTCGGGCTCACCCTCGAAGTGATTTACAGTTCATGAAGCTGTGACGTAGACTTATATATACCCATCACACGTGTCCCCTCCAAGAACACCCGGGCATTTATTTAAAGAATATCTACTCCCGTTACCGGTGTCTCCTCCAAGTACACCCGGGCAGTAACGTAAAAATATGTACTCCCATTACCGGTGTCCCCTCCAAGAACACCCGGGCAGTAATGTAAAAATATGTACTCCCGTTACCGGTGTCCCTTCCAAGAACACCCGGGCAGTAACTTGTTGTTATCAGTTCAATCCGCTTAAGCTAATCCGTAATCATTTCAAAAGTAAAGTATGTATTTGTGACCAAAAATGAAGTCAAATAATGTATCCCATAGCGAACTATGTAAATGAGTATGCAACCAATTTGTAATCAACCAACAAGCATGTCTCATTCACCACAAAAATATATAAGATGTAAAAAAAAGACAATAAAAACATAGCTATAAACTCCCCTTGATGAGTGTAAACCGATTGAAAGATGTGCATCCTAATATGCACAACACAACGGAAAGACGAAGCGCACTATCAAGAAGTTGCAACTAAATCTAAACGGCTAAGTCCCACTAGCCCTAGGAATAAAGTATTTGGATTACCCATGAATAGTTACATCAAATCGCACACATTGATAAAGATTTAGATTCCAAGTTGTAAATAGTTTTGGTGGTTGGTTTAAAATAGAATAAATTGAAAGTAAACGAAAATCTGAAAATAATTATTCATATATTACATAAGAAAATAAACCCACATATGTCTCATTCCGTGATGAATGAACAAAGTACAAACAATCCGCAAGGAAATTAAGGTGACGTATGTAATGCTTTGCAAGTATTATATAATAAGTGTGAGTAAATAATTAAACTAAATATTTCGACACCAATTTAATTAATAAAAAGTCTTTGTATAAAAGTAGACACATGTCTCAAAGTTATGAATTAAACAACCAAAAAAAAAAAATAAAATAAGAAAAATTAGAAAAAAACCGATGTTTGTAAATTTTTACAAAAGTTATGATTTTACTTTCTAGTCAGGAATTTATAAAATAATATTTTATAAATAAATCTTTCGTCTTATCGACGGATCGTGGCTAAAATCGTTACCTCATTTGTAAAAGTATAATTCTCGTTCGTTTGTCGGGTTATTGCATAATAACGAATTAAAAATCTTAAAACTATATAACTTCGTCTTTTATCGGTTTTTCTAAGATAATAGAAGTTTAGTAAAACATTACTAAATATAGAAATTTATATAAATTTCGTCATGACTTTCCCGTTTATATAACATTTTCCATATTTATAAAATCTAATGTTTTTCCACTTTTCAACAAACCGTGTTGCAATATCCTCGTGTTTTCAGTATATATAAATATATTTTTATATATACATATCTAAACTAAACAAAATAATTATTATTACATTTATTTAACCATTAACCACCATTTAGTCCGGTTCTTATAATATAAACTTTTTATGTTATATTTATTTAGCCGATTTGTATAATCACAAACACACCCTTATTAGTAAACTGTTAAACCAAACACTCCCTTATCGTATTTCCTGCTTTCCGTGAAACGCACCCTTACGGAGCTTTTGCTATTAAACTAAAACTCCTTAAGGTTTCCTGCTCAACCAAACACCCCTTTTGGGTGTTTCCTGCCAACCCAAACACCTCTTTATCGGTTTCTCTTAACCCAAACGCACCCGCTGTGGTGATTACCACAACCAAACGCTGCCATTTATAAAACCAACCGCACCCTACGGCTGGTGCAAACCACAACACCAACGCACCCTTGCGGTGCGAAACCAAACGGACCCGCTGCGGTGCAAACCGAACGCACCCTTAGTGGTGGTCGGTTAGACCACCGAAGCAAACACCCCTTTTAGGGGCTGACAGAAAAACCGAACGCCCTTGTGGCTGTTTATATCAAAACCAAACGCACCCCTGGTGCGAAATATCAAACCCGACGCACCCTCGTGGGTGGCTGCCACCCAAACGCACCCCCTTGGTGCCGGATAACAAACCGAACGCACCCCTTGGTGGTGGTGTTTTACCACCGAAACAAAACACCCTTGTGGTGTTTTCATCAAGTCAAACGCACCCTTTTTGGTGCGGCACAGATAACCACACGCACCCTATGGTGGTGGTTTCGGTGTGATGGTGGTGTAGGGACGAAGGTGGAGCGGCGGTTGAGTGGTGGTGATGGCGTGGAGGCGAGTGGCATAGTGGATTGGATAGATCGGGTGATGAGAAACAATTTTGGTTTCGGCCGGAAAACTCGCCGGAAAAGTTTTCCGGTGCCGGCAGCGGCGGCGGCGTGGTGGCCGGCTGCGGTGGCCGGAAATGGGGAGGGGGAGAGAGCCCTGTATATGTGTGTGTATATATGAGAATGAAAAATGAAGAAAAAGATATAAAACTTTATATATATATTAAAAGTTTTAAGGTAAAGTGGCAAGAGCCTAATAGTTGAGGGATCATTGTGTAATTTTTAATATAGTTTTGATAACTATCGGTTCGGAAATCGTTTGGGCCACTTAACGGATGATTCAAAATACGAAACTTGCGCCATTGCGTTTCAAATCATTTTTCTGGTATAAATGAGTATTCACTCGATTAATTTTCATAAACGTTTTTATCAATTTATTTAAAACGTTTATTATTTATTTGTATATTACTGATAAACTTTGTCCGCAAAATGATCTTTTACTTAATATTTGCGTTTTTAACCAACGTTACTGAATAAAATGATAAATAATTTATTAAATATTTTTATTTAATAAAAAGTGATAATTAAATATAATTTAATTATTTTCTTGTTTCTAAAATCTTGCGAGGGCATTTCAGTCACTTTCTGTCTGTTTTCGGGTCTCGGGCAAAACTGAAAAGTTGTCCTAAATATCGTTTTACATCAAATTGCTTTAGAGTCCGAGTTGTGAAAACGTGATTTAGTGGTTCGTTTTTGATACGTCAGCTTAGAAATAACATATATCTTTTTCGTTTTCAAGTCGAGTAAGTTAAAAATAACTTTGCACATGAGAGATGTAATAATAAATATGATTTATTATTTAAAATTTGTTCCGAAAATTTTACCGGTTACGCGGTAATTGCTTTTATGTGACAATAAAAGACCAAAAGTCAAAAAGTCAAGTCAGACCCAAAAAGTCAAAGGGTAAAATCGTCATTTAAAATTTCAAAAATTGCCGGATGTTACATTAAATTTACGAACGAATAAGGAATGAGGCTGTTTTAGAGAGTGGTCCGTGGATGGTAAATAACATTCCTTTGGTTCTTAATGTATGGGAGCCTGGTATTTGGTTGGATAAGGTTGAACCTAGTACTATCCCGGTATGGGCCTGTGTTTATAGTTTACCTATGGAGCTTTGTAATGGTAATGGGATTGGAAAGGTTTTTAGTGGCATTGGGAAGCCTATGTTAATGGATAAGCTTACTAAGGAAAGATGTCTTAAGAAGGCTAGAAAACTTGATTTTGACAGGGTTTTAGTTGAAGTTTTTGCTTCTGATGATTTGCCTGATTTTCTTGAAATCGAGTATCCTAAAATTGGTGATAGACCTGCTAGAGTTGGAAAGCTTGAGGTGAAATACCAATGGAAACCTCCCCTTTGTACTCATTGTAAGATGTTTGGTCATGCTACTATGTCATACCTAGGGCAGAAGGGGAGATTGCAGCAAAAGCTATTAAAGATGCCATGAAGTCTGGTGATTCTGTGTCTATTAAAAGTAATGATGGGAAGTGCGATGATGATGGTTTTGTTACAGTTGGAAGGAAGGGTAAAGCAAATATAACCCAGAGCAATGATAAGCGATTTGTTATGAAGAATAGGAACTTTTGTGGTAATTTTAGACATAATTTTGGTAGGCAAGGACCAAATCAACAAAATAGATTTAGTAATCAGAAGTACCAGGCTGTAGGAGTAAAGTATAAATCAGGAGGGGAGAATATAAAAAGTGGGAGTAAAGGATTTGATGGTGGAAAGTCTTTTGGTGAGAATGAAAAGGGTAGAGTTAGTTATTCTCTTGGGTCTTCTAAAATCTCTGGCCTGGTTTAGAGACCTTTGCTTAGTGCTAGATATAATGAGAATTTTAAGCCCAAGGTCCTGGTTAGGGGCTCAAATTCTTCTTTTAAGGAGAAAGGTGATGTAAATGAAAATATTCATGTGTCTAATTCTTTTCAAGCGTTTGACGATCAAGATATGGTTGATAAAGAAGAAGCTTTAAATGATATTGTTAATGAGGAATATGACAAGATTGTTTAGCCTCAGCTGAAATCAGATGTTGATAGTGTAATGAAGTCTGGGAAATATACATCCATGGAAGTGAGGACAGGGTGGTCACTTTCACAGTTAGACTACTTTTTTAAGAACTATTCTAACTATGGGATGGAGCCTTATATTGATGAGGAAGAAGTTAAATCTAAAAATGAAAGAATGATGGATGTTATAAAACCAGAGAAATTGGATGAAAATGGTCATGTTAGTGTGAATCATGGGGCCTCTAATGATTTTGTTAATGATGAATGTTAAGGCCTTTTCGTGGAATATCAAGGGTCTCAATAATGATCTGAGTCAAAAACAAGTCATGGATTTGCTTAGGGGTGGAAATTTTAGTTTTTGTAGGCTCCTTGAAACAAAAGTGAAGAAGAAAAAGCTCATGAAGGTCTATTCTAAGGTTTTGGGTACGTGGGAATGGTTATCTAATGCTGCTGCTTGTGAAGGGGGTACTGGTATTATCATTGGGTGGAATTCCTTTGTTGTTAAAGTCATGTTGCACAGTCAAACCTCTCAGTTGATAAATGTTTTTATTGAGACCATTAATGGTAGCTATAATTTTTTTTTGCTCTTTTGTATATGCTCATGTGAAATGCAGTGGTAGGAAGGAGTTGTGGAGAGATTTATGCAAACACAGTGTTGCTGTTAAAGACTTCCCATGGGTGTTAATGGGTGATTTTAACATTATCCTTGATCCTAGCAAACGGTCTTTTGGTTCTTCTTCTATCACTGCCGGTATGGATGATTTTAGGAATTGTTTATTCCATTCTAAAATTAGTGATATTATGATGTCTGGCCTCCAATTTACTTGGAATAAAAGTCCTGGGAATCCTCAGGGTTTATTGAAGAAGCTTGATAGAGTCTTGAGCAATATGGATTTTTTAGAAAAGTTTCCTAATGTTAATGCTTAGTTTTTACTTTTTGTGGTATCTGATCATGCTCCTGTTATATTAAATATTCCTGGTGTTTTGGGTGTTAAACCTAAACCTTTCAAATTTGCAAACTTCCTTGCTTCTAAAGATGAATTTCTTCCATCTGTGAGGAGTGTTCGGAACAAAAAGGTGCCTGGAGTTTCTATGTTCTCTGTTGTTTCTATGTTAAAGATGTTGAAGAAGCCTTTTAGAAAAATGAAGTATGCTCAAGGTGATCTTTCAGCTAATACTTTGAAGTTTAAGGAAGAGCTCTGTAGTATTCAATCTGATATGGTGAGGGATCCCTCTAATGTTCTCTTAAGAAGTAAGGAAATTTCTGCTCTGAATGCTTATAAAGACGCAGCAAAAGATGAGGAACTTTTTCTTAAACAAAGATCAAAGTTTACTTGGTTGAGTGAAGGGGATTTCAATACAAAGTACTTTTACAATGTAATGAAGGAAATGAGAAATAGATCTAGAATTGATAATGTGGAGGATGGGGATGGGAATTTCTTCTCTGGTACTGATGTGGGTGATCAATTTGTCAAACATTTTGAGAAGGTGCTTGGTAGGAAGGTGGAGGTGAATCCTATTATTGAACCTGATCATTTGTTTGCTAATAAACTTTCTCAAGCTAAAGCTGATTGTATGGTGAGACCTATTTCGGATGAGGAAATCAAGGTTGTGTCATTTGGTATAGCGGATGATAAGGCGCCTGGGCCAGATGATTTTTCGTCAAAGTTCTTCAAGTCTGCTTGGTCCATTATGGGAACTGAGTTCACTAAAGCCATTAAATATTTCTTCTATAATGGTAGGTTATTAAAAGAAATAAATGATACGGTTCTTGCTTTGGTTCCTAAAGTTAAAACCCCTAAGAAGGTTTCTGATTTTAGACTTATCTCATGTTGTACTGTTTTGTATAAGTGTATTAGTAAAGTTATTGCTAATAGGATTAAGGATGTGATTAATTCCATAGTTAATAGTTTCCCGAGTGCGTTTATTCCTTCCAGGCAGATAAGTGATAATATCATGCTTACCCAAGAACTCATGAGGAATTATCATAGGATGAGTGGCCCCTCTAAAGTTGCTTTTAAGATTAATATCAACAAAGCGAATGATACTGTAGATTGGGGATTCTTAAGATAGTGCCTTGTTCATTTTGGGTTTCCTCTTAAGATGGTTGGATGGATTATGAGCTGTTTATCTTCTCCTTCCTTCACTATTAGCTTAAATAGGGATCATGTTGGGTATTTTAAGGGTATACGAGGCTTGAGGCAGGGTGATCCTCTTTCCCTGTATCTTTTTACTCTTTTCATGGAGGTTTTATCTCTGATGATTGACAGAAAGATTGATGATAGCAATGTGTTTAAATACCACTAGAGATGTAGTAAAGTTAATCTTACCCATTTATGTTTTGCGGATGACCTGATGCTTTTATCTAATGGGGATGTCAATTATGTCTCTTTGCTTAAAGCTGCTCTTGATGAGTTCAGTGGGACTTGTGGTCTTGTCCCTAATTTAGAGAAAAGTTTTGTTTTCTTTGGTAATGTTCTTCCTCATGTTAAATATGTTATTCTCAATATCATGCAATTTCCAATAGGATCCCTTCTTATCAGATATCTTGAGGTCCCGTTGATTTCCTCAAGATTATATAAGAAGCATTGTAGTCCTTTAATTGATAAGGTTAAGAGCAGGTTGCATAATTGGAAGAACAAGCATTATCTTTTACTGGAAGACTTCAACTATTAAGATCTGTCATTTCTTCTATCCAAGTTTTCTGGTCTTCAGTCTTTATCCTGCCAAGGTATATTTCTAATGAAATTGAAAAGCTTGTGAAGGGCTTTATTTGGTCTCAAGGCGAGTTGCATATAGCTAAGGCGAAGGTTAAGTAGGAAGATGTTTGTGGTCTCAAAATTCAGGGTGGTTTAGGAATTAAATCGTTACAATATTGGAATGTGGCCTTAATCATTGTTTCTAACAAGGAGTCCCTTTGGGTGAAATGGGTTAACTCATACAGGATTTCTGATAGAAGATCTTGTATGAGGAATTTGTGAGATGTTCTTGTTCTAAATGATGTTTGTTAGGGATGGAAGAAAATCTTATAGATTAGGAGTGTTTTACGAAGCCATATTGTAACCAGGTTGGGTGATGGGTGTAGTACCTCAGTTTGGTTTGATAACAGGTGTTTTCTTGGGCCTCTTTGTCAATTTATTTCTAAAAGGGGTGTATTTGAAGCTGGATTATCTCTAAATTGCAAGGTAGCTGTTTTGGTTGTAAATGGAGAATGAAGATGGCCATATGTGCTTTCTGATAAGTTTTCTTTCCTCATTCATCTTCCTCCTCTTTTATTTCATGATAAGAAGGATAAGGTTCTATGGAAATCTAATAGTGATAAGATCTGTAATTTTTCTATAAAAGTTGTTTGGTTTGACCTTATCCCTAAAAAACCTATTATGCCCTGGTTTAAAGTGGTATGGTTCAGTCAAAACATTCCAAGTAATTCCTTTATCTTATGGTTAGCAGTTAAAAACTCAGGATAGATTGGCTTTATGAGTGGATAAGGTAAATTTGAGGTGCCCTTTATGTAAGACTGTGCAGGATGATCACAACCATCTCTTTTTTGCTTGTCAGTTCTCCTCTAAAGTGTGGAATTTCTTTAAGGGGCTTATAAATCTTGATCGTGTTCCTAATGATTTATATCAAGCTATTGATTTTATTCTGGCAAGACCTGTCAATAAATCAATTTGGAGTATCATTCAAATTTTGGTGCTAGGAGCTGTTTTGTATTTCATTTAGCAGGAAAGAAACTTAAGGCTTTTTCAATGAAAAGGGAGAAATGTGGATAGCCTATGTTGTCTTATCAAGGATAAGGTTAGATATAGGCTTATGAGCCTAAGGGTCAAATATTCTAATCAAGTGGCGAAAGCTGCTGATATATGGAATGTTCAAGTAATTCAGAGTAATAAAGCTAAGTGTTCTTTTGATTCTAAATGATGCCCTTATATTTAGTTTGGTTGTGGGTTTTTGAGTTCTATGAAGAGAGTTCATTGTTTGATCTAAATGGTAATCTGATGGGGGTTTGGAGTTGTATTAGACTTACAGATATGAAGGTTTTGAAGATCTCTGTAAATTGGAGATGTCACTGGAATGCTTATCTTTCTTGGATTGTAATGAGAATCTGCTCTGAGTATTATAGTCTGGATAAGGTTTTGAGGAAGGATGTTGGTTCTATGGAAGGTCAAGAGAATTTGGGCTAGAGATCTCATGGTGTGTTGCATGTGCAGTTTCAGTCTTTGAATGAAGTATGTGGTTCAAGTAATGTTATGTGGAATATATTATATTGTTTTTGTAGTATTCTAAGCCTATATTGTATTAGAACTTATTTTATAGTTTCTCTTTTAAACATGTTCCCAAAGCATGTTTTGGGCATGTCATATGTACCTTCTTATATGGGGTCGTCCATATAAGTTTTTTGTGAGTGTTTAATCTATTTGCCGGGGAGAGTCCCTTTTTCCCCAAAAAAAATATAATATAATATAAGTATGTCATGAAAAGATGTATAACAAAATTAATGTGTCATAAATTAGTGTATCTCATAAATGAATAAGAAGAAGCATTAACATTTAAACTTTTTTAGTTATTTTATCTTTGAGTCTGTCAATGTTTATCAGTGAGATTTTATTGTGTGTCATTAAACTTTTTGTTGTATCAATGTTTCCGCTAATATTTTTACCATGTTAATGTTAGAAATTAAGTGTGTCACTATAAATGTATCATGGAACTATGTGTGTAAAAAATTTTGAATGTCAATAAATATTTGTTAAAATTAGTGTGTCATTACAAATATATTAAAAGAATATGTGTGTCACAAGAAAATGTGTCAAAAAAATTAATGTGTTACTAGAAATATACTATTAAACTAAGTGTGTCAAAAGACTTAACTTGTCAAAAAATGTGTCATAAACATTTATGTGTCACTACAAACTTATCTAAAAGTTTTAGTGTGTTACTATATATATGTCAAGAAAAGTTATGAGTTAACCATAAAATTTAAGTGTGTCACTATATTGTTGTGTATCACTAAAAATGTATTAAAAAATTTGTGTGTCAGTATAAATGTTCAAATAATTTAGTGTGTCACTATATATCAAAAAATATAATGTGACTATAAATATGTCAAAAAAAATTAATGTGCCAGTAATACATATATAAATTAATTAATTCATTAATTTATATGACAAACATCGTGTGTCATCGTAGTTGAACCATTTGTATGACGAATTGGCTAGACCATAAATGTTACTGTGTAAAGTTGAATTAGATCATAAATATATTTAGGGGGTGTTTGGCGTGTTGTCATGAATGACAATGGGTGTGAAATTTGGTATGAGTTAGAATAGAAATAGGTATGATAAATTCAAAAGCTTTGTTTGGTTTATCAAAAACCTTTGTGAGACTTTGGAATTTACTTCTATACATTCTGTGTTCTTGTGTGCATTTCCTTTCATACAAATATTCTATCAGAATATGAATAAAAATAAAAAGAGAATATGTTAATAATTGGAGAGACCAGAAGAAAAATCATACATCCTAGACCTATTTAGCATGAAATGGATCTAGGGTTTTATAACAACTATTCATTCCAATACCAAACACTTTATAAATTTTGCCTAACCAAACATTACTTTTAACTTAACAATGTTTTGTTTTAATCCGAGGTTTGATCGGAACCACCCGGATCGAGTCCACCGGGTTTCTCCCGGTTCAACCGGTTGGACGTCGGTATCAACCCGTTTTATAAAATATAATAATCATATTTCTTATATATAATTATGCGATAATATTCTTATCCTCTTCTATCTCATCACATACTTAAATAACAACTTCTTATAATAATAACTGCGATAAATATATCTAAATATATAATAAATATATATATACATAGATATAATATATATAAATTATACTATACACTATATATATAAATTTTTTACATATATTATTCATACATATTAGCATATATATATGCAGTATCCCATCATAACATATATATATACATACATATATATAATACAATAATATATATATATCTCAATAATATTAGAAAGAAAAGTATGTATAACTAAAAAACCATGAACAAAATATTCTCCCTAAAAATTAAAAGCTAAACTGACTATTTATTAAACAAATATATACTATTTAAAATTACAACATATATACCGGAAAACGTCGACAAATATATACAATTAACACAATGTTTTATTAGATAAAACAAAAAAACACACAAAAAAAACACGAAAACCCTCCCAAAACACGCTGCCGGCCGGTCTCACATGACCCGGGTCCACTGCCCAAACCTGGCACAAACCCGGCGGGTCAAACGGTTTTCGTGCGAAAATTGAGAACGAAACTCCGGTTTAATTTGCACCCGTTTTTTCCACGGGCCAGGAAACCCCCCACGTTCAAACTGGTTGCCCCGGCCGAAGTCGAAACCGGGTTCAAAAACCAGCTGACTTTTAAAATAATTTTTATCTTTACATGTGAATATTTCAAATTAACTTGTTTCAATCATATATGCAGTCTAAACCAATAAGATCGTGTGAAAAAAAAAAAAAGCAACCCCGTCACCACAGCCAGCCCTTATGGATATCACCCCGCATCGCAAAAGAGAGGCTGCAACATCCACCCCTCTCAACCAACAAAAGTCAAAGCATCGATTATACATCAAAATCATCATCATGAAAGCAAGTAATTTTTATGGACAAAAATTATATAGAAATAACATAAACATGAAACTTCACAATCAAGAATTCTATCCAGACACTGAAAACGGTTTCACAACCCTATTCATCAAACCAATAATACTTGCCGGGGCGTTATCAACCAAACGGCATTACTTGGAACTCGTAGTGAACCTAGCAAGTCCTCAAATGGCGGTCTTGGGAGAAATGTCTTCCTCTTCGAACTCCGTGAGTATGCTGATAACCCAGATCATAGGTCGAATCCTTAGAGAAGAACCTCCTTGACCCTGTGCAGTTGATCAACCAAAAAAAACGAAGTCGGTTCGATCTCGGAAAGTGGGTATCGGAATCTTCTTCACAGTAAGTCTGTTAGTTCATGTAGTCCATATCACAATCCAAAAAGATTCCCATCTTTCTTTTTGAACAAACCCAACTGAACTGAAGCTAACAAAACCTAAAACTAAGCTTCCCCGGGGTGAGGAACTGTCTTAATAAATCCTTCCTCTAAATCGATCCAGAAAGTTCTCTCTTCTATCTCATCTCTTCTCTTTTCTTATCTTGCAAAAAAACTAGTAGATAACTCTTTGCAGTTTTTCGGAACTGGGGTGCTAAAATATTTAAAACCGGATACGAAGGGAGGCCTCAATCGTGCTACCAGGTGATAGCAACCCAAGGGACTAAGAAGTCGATTTAGAAATTTAACATGACCGAGGTAGGGAGGGGGGGCCGGTAGCCTAGTGGAGGCACGGTCTTCTTGGAAGTGGCTTAAAAACACATTGACATAAACCTCATTAACCCGAAATTCCCGGTACGATCGCCGGACAAGAACGTCCTCACCAATCGCTTCATACCCTATCGCTTCTCATCCATCTATACTAAGCCTTGCTTCATTACGGCCTTTCTTCCAAGAGCCGACTTCTTCTATCAATTCCTCCATATCTACTTTTATCTTTCTTCCTTCCTCAGAATCTTCTATTTCTCGCTTCTTTCTCTGTTCTAACGCTTCTTACGACTTCTTCTTCTCTGCTTCCTTTCCCCTTTTTCACCTCCGACTTGTCCCCAGTCTTCCTTAGATACGTAAACTGACACAAGAGAATATCAACTAGACATATCCTTCTCACATACTTATTGGGTTTACGTACCAATAGATATTCAGCTTCGACTATTTCTGGCCGGTCTACAATCATATCACCTATGAACTAACAATACTCATCGTTCCATAAGGTATGGCGGACGACTTCTTATTACAAACGAATCCAATGCGTGTACTATCGCCAACCAATCCATACCGATGATGACGTCGAAACTACCAAGTTCTATGGGCATTAGATCTATGTCGAATGGATGACCTAATAATCCTAACGTACAGCCTCTAAGGACAACATTTATTTCTGAAATTCTTCCATCGGCAAGTTCTACAGCATAACTAATTGGTCTAAAAGTAGATGGTGCAACATCAAGCAAAGCACTAAAGGTAGAACGACACAAAAAATCCCATATCAGGACCCGAATCAAATAACATAGAGGCTTGACAAATACTGAGAAAAGATTGTTTTCTGTGACAACTTGGAATCAGGGTATTTGTTTTCCTCCTTCACCCCAAAGCGTAAGCCCTTGCTAGTAGCTCGTTACTCCAGTCTGATTTTTTAGTCCCTTGTTCCCATTCTTGTTTCCTTTCAAGTATTCTAACGGTTCCTGATTTCTCAACTTAGTACAATCTTTCCTAAAATGTCTCGGCCTTCCACACTCATAACAAACAATACCCGGTTGATTTCCAACTGGGGCTTTCTGAGTGTTTAGAGTAACAGTGACCTTACAATCCCTAGTTATATGACCAACTCTCTTATAGTTTCCCCCACATCTTACAGTACAACCGATCGCCTGCATGGAGTATCATACACCTAGCTAGCAGTAGGTAGGGAATCCAACATACACCTATTCTCAATGATTGTTTCCCGAGCCGTGTTCTCTTATAAGCACATTCTGGCCATCACCACATTTTTTTTTTTTTTCCGCTTTAAAAACTGATTGTTGTCCACGTTGTCCTCTCGTGTTGTTATCCAAACCTTCTCTAATCTCCAGCACTTCTAGCATAATCTCTTTAGATATTTTGATAAAATTTCCATAAGTCGTTGCAACTACATTGCATCTTGAATGTTTTAGTAGGTTCAGCATCGCGATTTACATTTCCCCTGATTAGTGTCACATTGCAAACACCCTCCATTGAATCTCTAAACCGTTGACATCCTCATTTTGGGACATTATAGTACACAACATCACCAAAACCTTGAAATCTCTTGGTTGTAAGTATCAAGCCATTTCCTTTCGACATCCAAGTATTCCATACAACTCTGGTCTCCATCTCTTCTGGACCTCGTTTCTTAGATAGTACAACTTCTGTCATCAACAATTATAAGTTCTGCCCACCTTGTGGCAAAGTTCTGAACCTCGTTTCTTGGACAGTACACTTCCGACATCAACTTCATAAGCTCTACCCAGCTCATTGCATAGGCGGCCTTAATCCCAATCATTCTCTTATGGGAATTCCACCAAGTCAATGCACTGTTCAGAAGCGTACACGTAGCATACTTCACTTGGTATTTCTCTAGACAGTTGCTAATGTATAATATCGTCTCCATCTTCTTAAACCAACAAGTTAATCCAACAACTCCTTCAGTTCCATTAAAGTTAAGTGGCTGACACTTCAGGAAGTCTTGATATGTGCACTCTCTAGCAGGCATAAATCCTCTGAAGTTATAGCCATATTTTCCTCTGTTCCCATTACCATTTCTATTTCCTCCATTTCTATTTCCTCCATTTCCATTTCCTCCATTTCCATTTACTCTATTTCCATTTACTTCTTGTTCACCCTTATCTCCCATAAGGGGTCCAAAGTTTCTGATAGCGTCGCGCACTCTCAATGCTTTTGCCATCCGGCGATCGCTTTGCTCGTTGACTCCCTCATGTGTCCTTGACGCTTCAAATCATGTGTTAGGCATGGTCCTATAATATAACAATACACAACACGATGAAATTTCATGGTGATATAAGATTTTTAACGGGGTTCGAAAATAAAATAACAAGTTTTATTATATGGAAATACAAAATCATAATAACTTCATGATAATGCCACGATTCAGTAATAATGCATTATGCAATAGGCAAAAGAAAATATATCATTAAGTTAGGAATATCGAATATAGAATGGTAACATTTGATTTCATATCATCAATACAAAATGTTACAATATTGTTCCAAAAAATAGGATTACAAATCCCTACAAATAGCTAATATTAGGCATTACGAGTCAATACTAGGATAATCACGAAACAATCTAAGAACGGTAACTCAAATGCCTCCTAGCACAAGCCTCAAGCCTAGCAATCCTCATTCGATCATAGAATCTAAAACGCCGAATCTGTCTCAACTCCCTCTGCACACACAACTTACTACGCCAAAATTGGGTAACTCTCTGACTCTCAACATCCATAATGTCTCTAAGTCTCCTATTATCCCGCTTCAGCTCTTCGATCCTCTCTAACATATCAGCACTCTCATATCCCGTCGCTATGATCCTGTATCCTTGATCCCTCTAGACACTCTCAATAACCTGAACACGCTGAACTGGAATCTCCTTAGTATGATTATGAAACCTCTGAACCAAATCTCCCAAAGTCTCATACATAACCTCTACAGCTCCCTCCTGAGCAGGCTCAGGAATATTATTATCTACCACTAGGTGAGTAACTATATCCTCAACTAAGCCTCTCATACACGTTTCGATCTCCTCTTGATCAATAGCCTTAACTACCACCCTAGCATTAATCCCTCTATCTCTAAAAGCATCCGCATAAGCGAAACACTCGTCAATCCCTGCCTGAACCTCAGGGTCAATCTCAATCTCGTCCCTCCTCTCAACATCAACATCCATCTCTAAATCAGTCCCTCTAAACCTAGACGGATCAGAACTCTCATCCTCAAAGTTAACTACTAATCCAGCCTCTTTAGGTACATATGGCTCAAAACTATGCTCCAAACAACCCTCTAAATCTGTAGCTGTCTTAGGACTCCTAATCCTCTTAGGTGATGGTAGAAGATCAACACATGCATAAGATAATGCTCTAAGGGTAGGTGAAGATAACGGTACAGATGCAACAGGGGATCTACTCCTCTTGTGAGAAAGGCTCGCAAAAGAAGAATCATGAGATGGTCTCTCGGAAATCGCAGATGAATGATGAACACTCGGTACCAATGAACATAAATGATGACTAGATATCGTACCCGATGATGGTGTGGGTAATAAAAGATCATATTAAGAACGACTAGATGCAGAATCAGATAAAGCATCCGCAGAAGAATCCAATGAAGACTCTGATGATGAACTTGATGATGAATCTCTTGAAGAATCATCCGAAGAAAAATGATCCGAAGAAGAATAGTCAACTGAATGTCTCACGGCAAGACGATGAGTAGGCATTGGTCCAACCCTCTTCCTCGCAGTCATCATGTGTACCGACCCATTAATATGGTAGCGGTATGGTCGACCATGGGGGATAGGCTGTTCAGGTGCAAGAACCACGACTCGACGTCGAAGTGCACCAGATGTTGTAGGCGACCTCTGAGTAGAAATGGTAGTCTCAGTGAATGGTGTACCATGGGTAGGTGATGGTGGTGTATTAGGTATATCATTATCTAAAGAATCATCGATCGATGAAAGAAATTATAAAGTAGTTGGTAGTGGTGGTATATGATCTGATGACGGATCCTCAGATGGATCAATCTCCGTATCAGATGCGGGTGAATAATCAGGTGATGCGGGTGTATAATCTGGTGATGATGGTATAGTAGGTGAAATATTAGGTATCAGTGTGGTATCAATATGGGTAGTAGGTGGAATCACAGAAGGTGTAGTGTCGAGAATAGTGGTAGGGATAGTACCAAACAAGATAACTCGTCCAGCAGGTGTCCCCACGCTATCCTCTGATGAATCTGAAGAAAGCGAGATGACAGAAATAACCATGACCTGCACAAGCAAAAGTTTATATAAATATCATTTATATCAACCATGCATGATGCGGGAAAGAATAAATAAATGGGTAAATGAACGAATGAATAAATGGGTAAATGAATGCATAGATGAATGAGTAGACCATCAGATGAAGTACCGCGAAAAGAATGCAATATAATTATAGTAATATTAGTTATACTTAGTATTTAATTACATAGTACATATACATATTACATATATGTAAAATCA
>BQNB010071837.1:0-25262 GCA_026074375.1 Tanacetum coccineum
TGGTCAAGATTGCACCTCCTTATCTTAATTTTTAATGGGTCCCACATTATAAATGCTTTATATAGTAGTATAGATAAAGCAAAACTTTAAGTGGAGATTTTTGTATTTTAAAAAAATCAAATCATTTCTTATTAGGAAAGAATTAAATTATTATTATATTTAAAAAAAAATATTTAGTAAAACAAAACTAAATACTTCTTAATTTGACATAAAAATTTGTAAATTCGTTTTTATATAAAAGAGTAGAAAAAAAACTTAAAATACACATGGACTTTGTAGTTATTTTTCTATAGTTTTGGATCAAAATATAAATTAAAAAAAGAAAAAAAGCAGAGTCCTCCTCCTAATCGAATGTTGGTTCAAATCTTCAAAATTCCGCTCCACAAGACCACAAGCGGTGTCAATGGATCTCGAAGAGTTTCAAGATATGTTATTTATACAATCGGATTGGGGTTTACTTTTTTTTATTTTCAATTATTATTTGTTTTCTACTTTTCAATGTGGTTTAAGATAAGCTTGAGAATGCGATAATTAATCAATCTTATTGTTTGGTTGATAAAGTTTTGCTATTAAAGTTGTTAGATAGAGTCATAACTGGGTTCGAAGTGGCATTGGTATTGACCCAAGATATGCTAATTTAGGTACAGTTGGTTGCATAATTTGTATTATTATTTGATTGTTCCCAAGATGTGCTATTATTGCTTTAATCTTGAAACGCCTGTTGTCCCAAATTCTGGATCGATATTATACAAGTTGCAAAGTAAAATGAATAAGTATTTCGTCTAATTGTCTAACCATGAATTCGATACATTGTCTTTACATATATATGTTTCTAATCGGTGCCAACAAACCGATGTAACCATTCCTTTTTCCTAACCGAATTAACTAACTTCCTATAACTAACTTTCGGTTATTAAGTTTCTAAATAACATAGTTGGTCCTTCGTATTATAATATTTACATATGAAGCATAAGAGTAAGATTATTCGTTCACATTCTCCTCCTTAATCTTGATCGTTGCTTCGTCCTAAATCTTGAACTCCGAGCATTTGTCGCATAGTCACGAACTTCAATCTTGGTAGAGCCTTTGTTAGAATATCTGCTCTTTGTAGTTCTCCTCTGACGTGTTCCACATTGATGTGCCCATTCTCTACGCATTCTCGAATGAAATGATAGCGAATGTCGATGTGCTTGCTTCTTCCATGAAAAACTGGGTTCCTGACGAGTGCTATTGCTGAAACGTTATCGACCTTCAGCGTTATCCTTTTCTCTTCCCATCCAGTTAATTCACTAAGTAGTCGTTTTAACCATAAGGCTTGACATGCTGCTCCTGTAGCCGCCATGAATTCTGATTCACATGATGATAGCGCCACTGTTGGTTGTTTCTGAGTACACCAGGTAATAGGTGATTCTCCAAAATAAAATACTATCCCAGTAGTTCCTTTTCCTTGATCAGTGTTGATTCCATAACTACTGTCGCTGTAACCTGTAATCTTGCAGCCGCCTTCTTTCTTGTATATTATGCCATGCTCCTTTGTTCCTTTGATATATCGGATTACTTGCTTTACTGCCTTCAGGTGATGATCCTTCGGGTCTTGCATGAATCTGCTGAGTAGTCCGACTGAATAACTAAGATCTGGTCTTGTATGCAGTAAGTACCTGAGACTTCCAATTAAACTTCTGTAATAAGTTGTGTCAACTGAGTTTCCATCTTCCGCCTTGACCAACTTAGTACCGGGATCCATTGGTATCTTACGCCGTATGATTTTCGTTAATAATTCTACTAAGTAAGTACAGCAGGTGAACCATTCGATGCAGCTCGTGTGGATTGTTCATTTCCACTTTCAATCATTAAATAACATTATATGGTGTGAATGTTAAACGAATCTATTATTCTACAGAAACATGGTTATCTTGCGGTGGAATTGCATAACATTCTTGAAGAGAGATCGAATCAGTTGCTAACTGAAATAGAAGGAGCTAGAAGCTGCATAAAGGTTGCTCGATGGTTGGAAGTTGATAGAAATCTTCTAAACGAGTCTCATGTGATGTTGGCATAATATACATCTAATTTTTTTTATAGGTGACTTATCAAATCAGGTTTATATACTCCTTTCATGATACAACAACGCTATGGATACAATTATACAAATTAGGATATATACATAGTTCTACAAAATCAGGTTTAGCTATAGTTAAAGAGCTTACGCCATACAAGCTTACAAAGAAACAAAAAAGAAAGCCAAATTTTAACCTTGGAAAAATAAATTTAGTTGAATTAAAAATAAAATATACTTTAGTTGATTACTTAAGAATGGTCAAATAGTGGTACTGGCTGCCAATATGGGTCTAAGTTATATATTTGGAAATTACAAATAACTAGCTACTACTACCAATTTTTTGATAGATTCAGAATCGAGAAATAAAGACAGCCATGTTGGAGGATTGTGTAAATATGTCTAACTTAACTTTGAGTTGCAGGAATGGATGGACATGGGAGCTGGATGATTAACTTAGTGGAGGATAAATGGGAAACTATAGTACCGAGACAATGTGGAACAATCTTATACCAAAGAAGATAAATATATTTGATTGGCGGCAATGTGAAGTAGATTTCCGGTGCGAGTGGAGTTAGACAAGAAAGGTATTGACTTACACACAATCTTATGTTCATGGTGTGATGAGGTGTGCGAATCGGTTGTTCATAGCTTGATTTTATGTCAAGAGGCGATGAAAATTTGGCCAAAACTGTTCGAGTGGCGGAAAATGGGTAACATGACCATATTTTCTACGAATGAAATGTTCAAATATGATGGTGGTGGAACTTTAGCTACAACATATAAGAAGATATGGCAATCAATAGTTAGGATACCGGGTTATTATATTTTGAGGAAACGTAATTGTAGCATGGTGTATTATGTATTGAGCATATTTTAAATAAATAATATAACAAATTAAAGGCGCAACCTATAACTAATTGTTCGTTTGTATTTGTTGCAATTTTTGTGAATATGAACAGCCCATATATGATAAATTTATAGGTCTCACCAAATTTGTGGTCTAAACATGATTGCGAATGTCTATATTCACTAGCTATTATTTTTGGTGCCTCAAATTATGAAGGCGACCACACCTCGGAAGCAGGGTTTGCATGGCGGAGTTAAAATTGAGAAGAAAAATTAAGTGGCCAAGTTGGATAAAGAGGGTGAAGTATCTAATAAAGCTACAGAGCTACTAAGCCAATAAAGATGAAAGGTGTTTTGAACTCTCAGCAAACTAATATAAACGGAAAAGATTCCTCCAAAAATAAGGTGAAGGTCCCTTAGTTGAGTCATGGTGTAATTTTTAGCTATTATCCTAATGAATGTTTACTTACCTCAGATTAAAGCACGCATTGTAAAGGCTCAACAAAATGGATTGGTTAAAAAGCAAAACTCTGTAGAGGCTGTCAAAGGTGAAAAACAAAGTCAGCCATTGAAAAAAGATGGTGAAAGTTCTAAACCAAAATACAAAAGAAAAGCATCATTAGAGAGGAACTCGATTGCACCTCCTGACTTGAGACAAGGTAGTCAGGGTAATTCAAAAAATCCAAAAAAATGTGGTGAAGGCCAGAATAGTAAAACCAACCCTATAAAGAAATACTTGGGGCACTTTATTTTATTTTTGAAATTGGTTATCTTGCGGTGAAATTGCAGAACATTCTTGAAGAGAGGTCAAATCAGTTGCTAACTGAAATAGAAGGAGCTAGAAGCTGCATAAAGGTTGCTTGAAGGCTAAAAGTTAATAGAAATCTTCTAAACGAGTCTCATGTGATGGTGGCATAATGTGCATCTAATGTTTTTATAGGAGACTCATCAAATCAGGTTTATATACTCCTTCCATGATACAACAATGCTATGGATACAATTATACAAATTAATATATTCATATATATAGTTCAATAATGTGTGATTTATTACTGAGAGAACCCATTACTCATAATGTAAACATGCACTTTATAATGTAAACATGTACTCAGGCCAATTAAAATAGTATTTGAGTGCATTATTAATCGCAAAAGTGAACTGAGTCCGCAAGAGCTTAATTCATTAATAAATCATGCATAATGAGCTGATTTAATAATTCAAATTCCAAATACTTATTATTCCTTAAGCAACCAATTTTGAATAGCTTAGTTTGGTGGATTTGTGCGGTTCAACATGCATGTTATTATACTCATATAAGCATTTTTCTAACTGTAAGCAAGTATCTTTATAGCCATGTGAATAATATGAAGTTAATTTGATGCTTATCAGCAAAACGTATTGTATTCTACAATGAGTTGTGATTAATAGGCCTACTAACAAAGCTTAACAATATACCTACTCTATATAATTCATGCCAAGTGTCTTAAACATCTTCTCTCTCATCATTATTCACCAATTAACTTTTAAAATCCGCCAATCACAACTTTAGGTTTAATTTTAGGTTTTAGTTTTAGGCATACATTTCATTTTCCTTCTATAATTGTATAAGTTTAACATAGATTTTGTACCTAATTCTTAATGTTTTAACTTTCTAATGGTGTTTTCTTTGGTATTTATTATCTTTTTGCTTTTCTATTGACATTTGAATTTTTCTTATGATTATGGAAATGTGTATGTGCTTATGGCACTACTACTTATTTATATATTTCTTAGATTTACAGACTAACATGCAGGTTTGTTTATTTGGTATCATTTTATTAACAGGTTTTTTTGCATGTGTGTTGCAGACATATGATAGATCTTCTATCAAAAAATGGTTAAAAGCAAACACAAGTTGTTTCCCACAAAATTCTAATCCCAAACCACTTGGTTTGCTATATGATCATGCAATGGTGTAAGAATCATGGTGTTCGGTTACCTAGCCCTCTCCAATATGCAAATGAAGACGGGCTAACAGAAGTTAACCAAGACCAAGAAGTTGTCATCATTGGTTCTATTGGAACAAAAAGAGGCTGCAAAGACGTTACCCACTGACTAAAAGAATCCCATCTTTTCGTGCATTTTTCAGTCAATGTAGTGACGCAATAACTCAACTTTTAGCCCCATTGTCCTAAAATAAGAAGGAAATCCATCTTGATCTTCAGGAAGATTTGATCACACCCTTTTGAATCTATCAATTCACAAGAATAACAAGAAACTGGTTGCGAAAACACCTATGGTTATCTCTATCTTCTTAGACGCACTAAGATCACGAACACATGAAACAAGAAGTAATGCAGCTGCAACCCTTTTCTCATTATCAGGATTCCAATAAATCACTAATTGGTAAAGCGGGAGCTTTAAAGCCTCTCGATGATCTTTTAGACGAAGGGCTATGAAGGATGCTGCTTCTGCAATCTTCAACTTATGTATCATCCATGAAAATAAAGGTAGAGCAGTGCGAGATGGTGCAATAAACGTGCTTCTAAACAAAATTGAAGATAGGGTTCAAGTTGACGAGTTATTATCAATTCTTAATGCTTTCAGGTAACCAAAAAGCGAGTGTTATTACAAACCTTTTGTTTGATATTTGGTTCTTAATGCAAATTTGCAATTATCTCATGCAAGATATTTGATTTTTACTGCATTTTTTTATTATTATTCTTCATGATTAAGACATAAAAGACAACTATGTATGTACACAATTTTTATTGTTTATGCGGATTTTTCAATATATGTTATTTTCACTTCTCTCTGTAACTGAGGCCGTCGTGGCAGGAATGGTACACTATATACATATGTAGAAATAAGGTGTTAGTTCAAACTTATATAAGGGTTTGGCTTTTAGCACATTTACTTTAAATTAACAAATACCTAAAGAAAAAAACATTATAATCAAAATTTATGTCAAAACACCGTGCGTGCACGGGGTATATAACTAGTATTTTTTTAAACTATAAGTTGTTGAATCTTTTTGTAAAAAACAATTAAACTGTAAGAATGTAAGTGTGTTTCCTATTGCTCATCACAGACTTATGATACATATATATCCAATCATACAACTACTACACTACTAATGATTAACTAATGGATAACAACTACTACACTGCTACTGATTGACTACAACAGCTAACACTCATCCGTAGTTGGAGCGGGAGGACATCGAACGCTCAGACTAGAACGAAATTCTTCAAACAAAGTTGAAGGCAATCATTTAGTGAAGATGTCCGCATACTGATAACGAGACGAAACATGTGAAACTCGAACCTGACCGGCAGCAACTAAATCTCGGACAAAATGAATATCGATCTCTATATACTTCGTGCGTTGGTGCTGAACCAGAATAGAAGATAAATAGACAGCACTGACATTGTCATAGTAAACCAGCGTAGCGGAAAATACGGGTGTGTGTAACTCACGTAGTAAATTTCGCAACCAACAGGTCTCAGCAATAGCATTGGCTACAACACGATACTTTGCCTCTGCACTAGAACTAGAAAGCGTCGGTTGACGCTTAAAAGACCAAGAGAGTAAGTTATTGCCAAGAAATACACAATATCCAAAAGTCGATCTCCTAGTGGTAGGGAAACCAGCCCAATCCGCATCCGAATAAGCAACCAAGGATGTAGTAGAAGATGAAAACAATTGTAACTCATAGTCTAGAGAACCGTGAACATATCGCAATATCCGTTTAAGAGCCAAGAAATAAGGCTCCCGAAGATCATGCATATAAAGACAAACCTGCTGCACTGCATAAGAAATATATGGGCGAGTAAACGTGAGATATTGGAGAGAACCCGCAAGACTCCTGTATAATGTCGGATTAGAGACCGGATCCCCATCAGCACCCGGTTTGGACTCAGTGTCAACAGGAGTCCGAATGGAGTTACAACCAAGCATATGAGCCCGCTCAAGTATCTCTGTAGCATACTTACGTTGTGACAAAAACATCCCTGAAGAGTTACGCGTAACAGAAATACCCAAAAAATAATTAAGAGAACCTAGATCCGTCATAGAAAACTCCTGATGTAGAAATGCAATAATCCTCTGTAACAAAGTCTCAGAAGAAGCTGTGAGGATAATGTTGGGAATAAATCTTCACAGGATTAATACTGCTAGAACAAGTTAGTACTGCTAGAAGAAATTTAGTACTGCCAGAAGAAAGTTAGTACTGCCAGTATCAAAGTTAGTACTGCTGAAGTTTTAGTACTGCTGCATGGAAGTTTACTTGAAGATAAAGATACAAGAAGATATGTATGGAATGTATATCTTATAAAGATTAGGAAGATACGTATATGTTTAGAATTATAGAAGATTCTATAAGATTTGTAGTTATCCTGTAAAAGACTCCTTCGTGTATAAAAGGAGGTCCTAGGTTAATACTTTATATATAGTTTTGAGAATTGTCGTGCATGCTTCAAGGTTATAAACCCTAGTACTAGTCAGAGTACTCGTATTGAAGCGTTTTGGTTATACTCTTTGTTTATTCTACTGCATTACAAGTTTACTGTTTCATTGATAATACTTCTAGAGTATTAAAGTGTAGATTCCGCATACACTTTAATATAAACACAAAGTCTCTACTATTGTTATTTTAGATTTATCCAAGGTAACATATTCTTTACAAGCTAAAGAATCGATCAAGGATTGGGATCAACAGATAATATCATCAACATACAATAATAGATAAGCAGTGTCAGTCCCCTGTATGTAAATAAATAAAGATGTGTCACAGCGGCTATGATGAAACCCAACCCGGCTAATATAAGCAGCAAAACGCTGAAACCAAGCCCGAGAGGCCTGCTTAAGACCATAAAAAGACCGCTGCAATAAACAGACATGATCAGGATATGCAGAATCCCTAAACCCTGAAGGCTGATGCATATACACTGTCTCAGATAAATCACCATGTAAGAATGCATTCTTGACATCAAGCTGATGAACCGGCCAATCTCGAGAAACATCCAAACTAAGAACCGTCTGAATAGTACCTGGTTTAACAACCGGGCTAAACGTCTCATCAACATCAACACCCTATATCTGTGTACTGCCATTTGCTACAAGACGAGCCTTGTAACGACTAAGAGTGCCATCTGCTAAATACTTGTGGCGAAATAACCACATACACGAACAATATTGGTATCTGTAAGTCGAGGCACAAGATTTCAAGTTTTGTTTGTAATAAGTGCCTTATACTCATCATTCATAGCGTTTTGCCAATTTGGATCATTAAATGCATCATTGTACGACTTAGGTAAAGGCGAGATAGAAGACACATGGAGAGTAAAACGTTGAGTAGGATGATTAGTCCCGATACGAAAACGCGTGACCATAGGGTGAACCGAAGTCGGGTTCAGATTAACATTTGGAGTGGATTGAAGTTGAGAAACGAAAACGGAGGCAGGCTGTGGTGTTCCATCATTTTCAGTAGTAACGGTGGGAGTACTTAGAGCAGTAGGCTCGATGTTTGTGGTTTGTAAAGGAGCATCTTGCGTAGTGTTATTTGGGGTGGGTGACAATCGTATGAGATGAGAAATGATATAGGACGAGTCATCCAAAAAGTCATAGGACAGACTCGAGGTGGGTGTCATAGAGCCAAACGAAAAAACTGTTTCATCAAATGTAACATGTCGGGAAAGTATAATTTTATTCGTATCAAGGTCAAGGCACCGATATCCACGGTGATTAGTGGCATGTCCCAAAAATATAGAAGGTGTAGCTCGAGGTTCAAGTTTGTGATTAGTATCAAGGTGAGGGTAACAAATACACCAAAAAGTGCGTAAAATACTATAGTCCGGTGTGCTTCCAAAAAGACGGGTAAAAGGTATTTCATTGTGAATGGCGCGCGAAGGTAAAATATTTAATAAGTAAATAGCCATATTAAGAGCTTCAGACCAATAATTAGAAGGTAAATGAGCCTGAAAAAGCAACGTGCGTATAAGGTTATTTATGGTTCGGATCATCCTTTCAGACTTACCGTTTTGTTGTGAGGTGTGTGGACAAGAAAAGCGAAACTGAATCCCGTTATCAGCAAATAACTTATGAAAAGTGGGGTTGTCAAATTCACCACCATGATCACACTGGAAGAAATTTATCTCACATTTAAATTGTGTGCGAACAAAGTTACGAAACAACACAAATTTGGAGAAAACATCAGATTTATTAACTAACGGATAAACCCAAACATATTGCGTATAATGATCCAAAAATAAAACATAGTATTTAAAGCCAGAAAGACTCGGAATTGGGGAAGTCCACAAATCCGAGTGAACAACGTCGAAACTAGATGTAACCAAAGTATTGGAACTAACAAATGGAAGCCTTACGTGTTTGCCAAGCTAACAAGGATGACAAAGAACGGGAGGTGTCTCTTTATTACATGGTATCAGACTAGTTGATATCGTTCCACAAAAACCCTCATATATACTCCTTCCGCTCCTGTTTTACAAACCCACGAAAATTTTCCCTTTGATACATGTTCTTTGTCGATCGTTGGTACCCATCTGATTACCAGTCGACTTCAATTATTTGTTAGCGTCAGCCGTTGGTATTAATCTGATTACCAGCTGACAGTGTTACTTTTGGTGTTAAGTTTTCTTTGTTTGCTTTTCTACTATCTTAACATTGCTGCTACTGTTATTGTGATCCCACAATAATCCCTACTCACTCACATAATCATGACTGGTACTTTAACCTCTCCTTTCCCTGTTCTATTGTTGTCCGATAAACTGATGACTATCACCAATGTAAGAATGTAAGTGTGTTTCCTATTGCTCATCACAGACTTACGATACATATATATCCAATCATACAACTACTACACTACTAATGAATGACTAATGAATATAATCATACAACTACTACACTACTAATGATTAACTAATGGATAACAACTACTACACTACTACTGATTGACTACTACAGCTAACATAAACCTCATGAAAAAAAAGTCATAGTACTAAGAAAACTGACATAACCGATACGATTATGTCAATGGAAAACAAGTCGAAGTGTTTCGTGTTACTTTCCGAGAGATGTTTTATTGTCTATGCAAATGTCGTGTTCTTTTTGTTATTTTGATGATCGTATACACAGTTAGAATTTTGTTTCTCCAACTCTCTTATGTTCGACAATCGACATATTGTCGCTCTCCTGTCATTTTAGCCTTTTATAAGAAATTTTTGTAATTTTTTTTTGTCATTTCAAATTTAGTTATAGCCTTCGTGGTTTCAAAAAATGGGGCAGTTGATTCTTAATATATTTTGTGTAAAGGCTTATTTGATTCTTAATATATTTGTGTGAAGGCGTATTAAAAACGAGCAAAACGTGTGTGACTCTCATCTTGTTAAGTTTCATGTTCAACTTAGGTCATTAGCATGTGCACTAATGACTTGCATCAACAAAACTCTCTTAAAAAACCTTCGGACAAATAGAATTCTAGTCGTAAAAAGTAAAAAAGTTGGTTGGTTTCATTTTCAATTTAATTCTACTCGTATCTCTAATGCCATTTTTAATACTTTACGTTACGTTTGATATTTAGTTGTGCAGATTATGATACAATGTCTAAACTTGTTTAGACCGGTTAGCGAGAGTATCTGCAATAGGAGCAAAGTTCTCGTAGTGCGGATGAAGTTCACGGGCGTCGTAACCATTGCATGGTGATCAACATAAGCTTGTGGTCATGATGATTGTGGCGTGTAAAACAAGCTTCTCACTCTAAAGTATAATCACAACGTTGACGATGTGACACTGATATGACAATAAACGATAAAGTGACGGATGCATATGCTCTATTTCACATTTGTTGCTACTTGATCGGTCCGAACCTGCCCATTTCATTCCGGAATTACCGATAAAAACAAGACCTACTAATCTTTAAAATGTGTCAATCAAGAGCATGAATGAATTTTGTATAAACAAAACAAACATTCATATGTTCATTCACGGAACTCTCTCGCTTGGACACTTCCTCCACCTTGATTACATTCGACATAATATTTTTTGTGTTAATTACATAAATGGTTAATCATGATTTGTTTCAAACAAATACTAATTAGGAGTTTAGTTAACACGTGGAATAGATTCGTGGTGTATATGTGTAGTCTCAGATAATTATTTGTTCATGGATAAATGATAAATAATTAGGAGTCATTTCGTAATTATTTAATAATATATAAACCTACGATTCTCATTTAAAAGTTATGATTTTTCTTAATATCATCTATCCGAGCAATGCACGCTTATGCGTTCAATTCTAACTTTTAACTACACAAAGACATTATATCGCTCATTGTCTCACGTTATGTCGTTTGAGAAGATCAGGTGGCGGAACCAAGAAATTAGACTGTGGGGGGTAATTTTTTTTTATGACAATAGCAAGAAAATGTGACAAAAAAACTATGATCGAAATGATAAATCGAGTATTGTTACTTAGAAATGATGGATTTATATGGTTTTGAAGTGTTGAATGTTGGGTTTTAGTGTTTGGGTGGGGGGCACCGAAGACCGAATGTAATGAAAAGCATGAACCGAGAACCGGACCGAAATACATTCGGTCCGATCCGGTCGACGGTCCATTTTGCTCACCCCTACTTTCAACATGCATCCGCCCCTGGTGGCACTGAGTAACTGAGTAAGGGTGTATGGAGTCGGAATTTTTAAGCCGGCCTAAATTTTTTTAAAAATTATAACAAGAGATGATATATGTGTAAGCCACCAAAGTTTCATCTTTATACGTTTATGCCGCCAAATTATTAAAACTAATTTATAAGTCATCTAAGTTTGTATTTGCTTTCATTTATTCCAATTCTTTCAACTTTTTGTCGAAAATTTGTGTAATAATAAAAATAACGCTAACCTTAACATATCTAAGCAATAAAAGTACTAGATGAAATGCAAAATACCTAGTTTATAATTCGTTCGAGTGAATTCTTATTTTATCAAAATCAATTTTAAAGGGTATAAGTGATATTTCACATTCAAAATCGTATTGGTATTTTGATACGTTAAGATTACCTTTATTTTTAAATTTCTTAGAGTTTTGACAAAGAATTTCACCCGAAGTTGGTATAAACGAAAACAAATGTACATTTGGGTGGCTTTCGAATACATAATTCATACTCCATCCGTCCCATAATAAGTGTCCAGTTTGACTTTTCAGACTCAAACTGGTTCAATTTTGACCTTACATATCTTTGTGTGTGTTATATAATACTTGATGCAAAATATATGAATGGATTGAGTTTTAAGTGTATTTTTCATTAGTATAATTTTCATCAAGTATTATATAACACAAAAAATATATTTAAGGTCAAAGTTGAACCAGTTTGACTCTGAAAAGTCAAACTGGACACTTATTTTGAGACGAAGGTAGTAATAAATAAATAAAAACTTGGTCATCACAAATATATCAACTACCATATAGTTACAAATCCTATGATCAAAGGCGGATCCAGAGCATTAAGTCATCAGGTGCACATAATTTTAAGACCGGGTTCATTTTGAAAAAAGCGAGATTTTTAGCAAATATATACATTACGCGATAAAATTTCATCGGGTTCCCGTGCACCCCTAGGAACCCCCTAGCTCCGCCCCTGCCTATGATATATAGTTATATAACTTCATTTCTCATCTCCCACCACTCACTCCAAACCCCTAAAACTCTCTCAACTACAAAACCATGACAAATGACATGAAACCACAACCACAAACCATCGTACAACCACCACCGGAACAAACCACCAAGGTGGCAGCAGCTGAGGTTGAAAGTGGTGGACATGATGAGATGACAAGAACTTCCATTATTAGAAAGTTTTCTTCAAGAAAATATGATGTAATGCATATTGTTTTACGGGTTGTTTGTTTTTCGGCTTCGGTTGTTTCGGTTGTTGTTATGGTTACTGCTAAGGAAAAATCGACTATTTCGGTTTATGGGTTTGATCTTCCACTTAATTCTAAGTGGTCTTTCTCAGGATCATTTGAGTAAGTTGTTATACTTTTGAGTAGTTTACGTGCTTATTAATTAATTTCCCTCCTTCAAATAATCATAGTGTTACGTAATTTATCTCTCTCATGTTTACCGTAAAGTTAGGATCGTTTTGATATGAATTTTCATTTAGGGTCATAGTATACAAAAGAAGAACACTGTGAACTTATGTTTAAACTTTAGGTTAATTCACTTCATATGTATATAATATAACTACATATTAATAATCTTTAAAAGGTTTAAATTAACGAAAAAACTTAAATCCGTGCATTTTTTTTGGATGCCGACAATGGCGAAAAAGTTGTTGTGGAATTTTTTGTAAACTATCTGACTATTTATTGGGTAATTTATAAAAATTATTAAAGTTTGTCTTTTCCATTATAACTTTCCATTTGTATGTTTATTTCATTCTTATTTTTTTTGGTAAAGTTTTATTGACAGTCAACATTAATTATGGAATTTAGTGGTAGCAAACAAAATTTTGAACTGACATAGCTGCCCGTGATTCTTTGGAATTGACACGTTTATTTGTCCATTTATGCTAAGTTCACATGCATTCATGTGTTTATTATTGGTGCGTTTGGCAAAAATAGGAGTAGTAGCTCTAAATAAATATTATTTTACTGAGCGTTGAAAAACATTCTGATAAAATAGATAAAGTTACTTGTTACTTGCTAAATGAGCATTAAAAATCACAACGCTCAACATGTTCCAAGTCAAATACAGTCAGAGGCGTATATGAGGGTGTGCGAGATGTGCTATTGCACAGGGCCTCCAAATTATAGGGGCCTCAAATTTTATACATAACCTATGTATATGTATACATCAATATATGTGTAAGTTTTTTTTATCTTAAAAATTAGTCTTATAGATGAAATAATGAACTGATAATCAATTTTAGCATTATGTGACATGATCAAAATATTTCTTAAAGCTAAGAATTTTTTTAGTAATCTTTGCAAATTCTACTAACAGACGGCTAATTGAAAGCGAATGCAAAAGGGCTAACTATTAAATCTTTATCAACTATTCGTTGGGAGAGTCTTTTTTAAAGTGTTAAAGTTATACGATTCCAACTTTCGGATATACGTAAAGCTTTACTTCAAGTCTCTGAAACTGACAATGACACTTTAATAAAAAATACATCTGAATCATTAGCAGAAAATGATCTTGGTAAATATGAGTTTCTTGTTGCAATAGTCATTTGGTATGATATGTTATCAATAGTCAATATGGTTTTAAATACTTGTAATAAAAAATGATAATTGATGATGAAGTGAAAAAGATATACTACCTCCGTCTCACATTAAGTGTCCACTTGACTTTTTCAAAGTCTTTTTTCTTCAACTTTGACCTTAATGATTTCTTCCTACGTTATATGATACTTGATGCAAGATATATGAATGGATAGAGTTTTGAATATATTTTTCGTTGGTAGAATTTTCGTTCAATATTATATAACACAAACAAAAATATTTATGGTCAAAGTTGATAAAAAAAAGACTTAAAAGATTCCATTGTGGACACTTAATATGGGACGGAGGGAGTAAGATTTAATTTCTTTCTTTAAAACTTATAGTGAAACTATATTTTCTAAGGTATCAGAGGATGCTAGAGAAATAGCTATAGAAATGAATGTAGATCAAGTCTTTTGTTCGGAAGCCTGAAATTATAAGAAAGAGGCATTTCGATGAGAATCAAAATGATGCGTCCTCCAGCGTTCCACAATCGCTTGAGGAAATAAAAGTATTTCTTATGTGTTGTTGATCAATCAATTTTTTCCCTATATAGTAGGTTTGAGCAATATCAAGAGTACGAAAAAACTTTTGGCTTTTTGTCTATTTCTAAAAAATTGTGGTCATTAAAAGATAAGGATTTAAAATATTGTTGCCTACGTCTTGTGGTTGCACTAAAACACGATGAAGTATATGATATCGATGGAATTGATCTATATGTTGAGTTAAAATTGCTAGTTCACTCGATGCCAAAAGAAAAAAATAGGACATGTTGGTACTTTACAATCTATTAAACATTTGGATTGTTTTCCTAACACAAGTATTGTGTACAAAATATTATTAACTATTCTCATCACCGTTACTTCAGCTGAAAGAAGGTTTTCTAAATTGAAGTTGATAGAAACTTACTTGCGTTATACAATGTCGTTAGAAAGGCTTAATGGACTAGCAATGATATCAATTGAGCAAGACATGTTGAAGAGAATTGACTACAAAGATTTATTGTAGAATTTGCATCAAAAATGCGAAGAGAATGTCTCTTTTACATAATAAGTTCGAATTGTATATGTTATTCCATTTACAAGATTGTTGAACGTTTTTTGGGGGGCTTCATTTTAGTAATTTCGCACAGGGCCTCCACAAACCTAGAGACGGCATTGAAATACAGTAATACACCCAATGTAACTTACATGCATGAAAGGGTAACGTATCTATAAGTGTTAGAACATGGTTTACTACCATACCACTTTTAGCCACATTATATAAGTGATTCAAGTATCGTTTCAAATATGTATGATGTACTATAGGTGCCTAATTACGTGGTATATAGTTGTGTGAATCATATGTCTCGCTAAGAATATGGTCTTCTTGCTCACTAACTCATGGATTAGTGTCATGTGTCTTTAGTAATATGTTTAAACATGTAAATCACTCCTCTAATTAGATTATTTCACACAACTTAGTTACCATTTCTTGGATAAAAATGAAGTACATGTTGCAAAGCAAACATTGACCTATGTACGTTACTATCTTGACATTTTCGCCTTTCTTATAAGTTGGTCTAGTTCAGACATCAATGGAGATGGTCTCGAAGCTATGTGTAGGCATAGTTAATTTGCTTTTGTCAACGAAAGGTAACTAACAATTTTCAAAATGTTTATACGAGTAATTGTGGCATGCTACTCGTTTAATATGCATTATCTAGCTACTTATCTAGGAGTAGTTAGAACGTATACGATTATGATGAACCAACAAGCCAAACACACGAATAGAATGAAGTCGTCTTGGGACAATAATGCGTGTGGGGTTAAGTTGTTTGATTAGTTCATGTTAATTTGGTGATCAAGCATTTTCGTGTGTTACCATTGACCAAAAAACTTCGGATTGATTCATTCACAGGTATTTGGTTGCTGCCTCATCGGTTGTTGCAGCCCACTCTCTTGTTCAGTTGGCGATCACCGCATCAAGATCGCTAAGAAAGTCATCCGTCTTCTCGTCTAGGAACCATGCATGGCTAATATTTGCTTGTGATCAGGTATTTGTGACTTTTTTTAATCTATGTAACTAGGTAACATGTCAATTTGTAACCGAACTGAATTTGCTAAAATCGAACAAAATAACTTATAAACTTTAATCCCTTGTAAAGTTTAAGTTATGGGCCACTAATCAACAAGTATTTAAATCTTTGTAGTGGTTAATGGGCTAGGGCCCATATGTCATCTTAAGTTATTGGCCCAACATGTATCTTGACATATTTGCTTATAAATAGTTTGATTTGACGTGATATTAATAAGTAAATGCATGCAGGTGTTTGCATATTTGTTGATAAGTGCTGGATCAGCGGCAACTGGCGTGACCAACCTGAACCGTACAGGAGTCAAACATGCATCTTTACCCAATTTCTGTAAGCCGTTACATAGGTTTTGTGATCGTGTTACAGTATCAATTGCGTTTGCATTCTTCAACGGCTTCTTGCTTGCCATTTTAGCGGTTCTTGATGTAATGTGGCTATCTAATTAGCTACAAAATACTTGCTTAGTTTGCGGTTTTTTATACCAGTGCTATGTCTAGATTATGTTTGTATCTATCACTTATATAATAAAGTTAATGTAATACAGTCCGATACTTGGAATATCTAACTTTACCTTTTCGCCGTTCACTGCATCATTCTGTAACGAGAGAATAGACGAAACTGTAAAAGTAGAAAAATGAGAAAATGAAAACGTGCAAATCAGAATAGCCTAATGACACAAGACAAGTTGCTGATATGGAGACCAAATGATGATTTAAAGTGTGCATTGTGTAGCAAATGTCCTGATTCACACAATCACTTATTCTTCACATGTGAGTTCTCTAAAGGAATTTGGAATGAACTACTTCAAATGCTAAATGTGAGACCATCTGAATGCTGGGATCAGATCATTAATGAAATGAAGGCTCTTCCAGCTAACAGGAACATATGGAGCAGAGTGAGAAGGCTTGTGTGTGGTGCAGCTGTGTACTACATATGGCAAGAAAGGAACAATAGACTTTTCAAAAATGAGAAGGGACAGTAATACTATCCTTAATACAATAAAGGAAACAGTTGGTATGAAGCTTATAGGAATAAAAGTGAAGGAATCCAGAACTGTTAAAAGAAGTTGAGAAAAGATGGAATGTCAAGATGCTAAGAGGATGACTAGTAGTAATGGTAGTGTTAGGCCATTGGAATAAATTCATAGTTACATTTCTGTGTATTTTAGATACTAGTTGGATACCCGCGCATAGCGGCGGGGATAAAAATTGCTAACCCAACTCGTCCCGCAATTCCCTACTCACTTGGTGAATTTGTTTCACAACACTTCGATTGTATATGTGTTTATTTGGTTCCCGTAGCTTTCACGTAACACCATATTAACATCATTCTCGCATGTATAAAGACTCACACACTCTCTTACCCATCAAATATTGTCTCCAAAAGTATATATCTTTTACAAATAAAGTATGTATTCAAATTAAGGTTAAAGTTGTAAAAATATTCAAAATAAACCCACTAAAAAGGTAAAAAACTAAAGACCCATAAAAATATATCAAAATGGATGTTGAATTAAAGACTACAAAATTTTAAAATATATGATGAATTTAGATCATAAAAAAAATAAATAGATAAAAAGATATGTGAAATTGAAAATAAAAGTTATTTTTTAATTAAAAAGTGACACATGTCACTCTATGATGTGGTCCCTAAAATAAAATGCATGGGATTTATCCATGTTATTTGAAAGTGTATGATGTAATAGTTTGTGTGTTCAAATAAAATTTCACCCTTTTTACAAAAAAAAGAATGTTGATATGAATAAAGGTACTATTGAGGATAATGATGGTGTTGAAGGAATTGATACTAGGAAAAGTAGCGAAGCAGAAGGATATGTGAAGGATAGTGAGAATGGATTGGAATCAGATACGGTTAAGACTGGTAATGTGGATTGTTGCTCAGAAACTGATGCTATCAATGTAAGTCATAATGTAAATGTTGATTGATGTTGTGATGCTGATAATATTCTTTCTGATAATCATATTGTTTATGATGAGATTAGGAATGGTAGTACTGGTAGTATGCCTACTGATCGAAATAAGAAAAATATGAGTTATGTGCACATGGTGAATAAATTGAGCAGTAATAGTGATAATAAGCTTGTGTTCAAAGCTATTGACTGTTAGTTTATGGACGTAAAAATAATAGTTGTGTGTTAGGATCGAACTCAAGATCACGGGATTGCACTCACTACAAGTTAACGATTAATAAATATTTATTTATTGATTTTACACGTAAATAGTTAACGATCGTTAAGTGTTTAATGGTAACGGATAAAACACTTGTTTTGGGTTTTGTCCAAAATTTTATTGATCATTATTTTGACCACTTAGATGATATGAAACGACTAAAATACTCTTATTTTGATAATGTAAACGACTAAAATATCTTCTTTTATATTTTTTGCCATCTTTATTATTATTATTATTATTATTATTATTATTATTATTATTATTATTATTATTATTATTATATGGGAAGCCATAACTTTTATTAGAAATTCATGATATTTACAAAAAATTAGCGGGAAGCCGAGATACTATCTGAGCCCCCACTCTTCTAGCGATATCAAAGCTGATCCTATTAAAAATGTGAACAGCTCAGCGTGTGTTCCAATGTCTTGAGTCACAGAGAATCTTCGGATCCGCTGCAGTAAGGTCACTGCATCCTTCTAAAGTTCCTCAATTGAAGAAAATGAGAAGGAGAGAAAACCATATCCAATATCTGCACATTTAGCTTTATACTTGACGCGTTTACGTTGTGCACCCTCAGTGACCACCTGTCCCGGTGCAAAATTGATCATCCCAGTTTGCGTTAATGGCGATGAATCTGTCAGGATCCAACATAAAATATCTGCCGTAATGACCCAGGTGAAGCTAAGACGGTTTTGGAATATAGAATAGGGATTTGTTAATTATTATCTCCTAACAACACAATGTTGTTGTTGTTGTTATTGTTATTGTTATTGTTATTGTTATTATTGTTATTGTTATTCTTGTTATTGTTATTGCTATTATTGTTATTGTTATTGTTATTGTTATTATTGTTATTATTGTTATTATTATTATTATTATTATTATTGTTATTGTTATTGTTATTGTTATTGTTATTGTTATTGTTATTGTTATTGTTATTGTTATTGTTATTATTGTTATAGTTATTGTTATTGTTATTATTGTTATTGTTATTATTGTTATTGTTATTGTTATTTTTGTTATTGTTATAGTTATTGTTATTATTGTTATTGTTATTATTGTTGTTGTTGTTGTTGTTGTTGTTGTTGCTGTTGTTGTTGCTGTTGCTGTTGCTGTTATTGTTGTTGTTATAATAATTTTTTATTATTATTATTATTATTATTATTATTATTATTGTTATTATTATTATTATTATTGTTATTGTAATTGTTATTATTGTTATTGTTATTATTGTATAACAGAAGAAGAAAAAACATATTTAAGAACAACTTAATCTAAGAAGTTTAAAGACGTCGACTTTAATAATTCAATACCTAAGCCTTTATATGAAAATGATAATAAAAGTGACGATTTTAGTGATACTTATAATTATAAACCTTCAAAAATAGACCATTACGAACAGTTAAATTAAAGTGAGTTTATATCATTATAATCTTAAAAATGAAATCAAACATTATCAGAAATCTATTAAAAGAAATAAAGAAAACATGGAAACTATTAAAATAGAACTATTCACACGTGATCATGTTCATAGCTACCGAGCACATAAAAGTATATATATAGATTTCATCTTTCACGATATTCGTTTAAAAGAAAAGCTAGAAAGAATTATAAGACTAGTTCATTAAGAATGTTACAAAGTCAAAAACATAGGACTATATGATTTACACTTACGACAAACATAAATATACATAGTCAACATAGAAGGGCTTTATAATAATTAGTTCATATATGGAAATTCCTACGGACGACTTCAAAATTGAAATTGAATACTTAAAAGATGAAATGTTTAATTATTATAATAACGAAAAGTTGTATTGGTATTATTTAACATTTGACGAAAGAGAGCAATTATTACTTGAAGTTGAATGGCAATTATATATAATCAATAATGAAGAAAATAATTTATTTTTCTCATGGTTTCATTTATATAGTATAGAAAATAAAATTGATTTTCCTTTTTTCAAAAAAATAGAAGTAACTACAAATATAAATAAAACATATGAAGATTTAAAAAATCATGAAACCATAACAGGAATACACCCACCTTGTAATGACATAAAAATTAAAAAGAATTTATAGGAATACCTCTATCTAAACATAACGAAGATGATAAGAAAGCCTTAACAACCATAATCTATCAAAACAATTATACTAATGAAATGTTAGATACTATAGGTCAACAATTAGACTGAATAGAAAATAATAATAACAATAATACATAATAATAATACATAATCAGGTACATCTCAAGCTAAACCAATTAATATAGAAGAAAATCATATATTTATACCATACAATATAGACATGCCAATTAATCTAGGAAAACTGGATAATATATTAAAAGATATTGAACAAAAATTATCTAAATTGAATATTAATGTTATAAATAAAGATGATATTTCAAATATATCAGAATTAGAAGATCAATTTGATAATTTAGAAATTAATAAGATTAAATACACCCTTATACGTCTAATAATACATATACTCCAATACCAGAAACAAGAAATTATTATTATAAACCCACGCCACCTGATTTACAATATGAAGAACGTCATACATTAAGTCAAGCCAGATATGATAGCACTTCAATATATGAATGGAATATAGATGGACAAACAGAATATCAAATATTAAATTTATTACAAGAAATGACTATGGCATCAAATGCTTACAAATCACATAATAATACTGAGCTTCAAGTTGCTAAGTTATTAATTTCTGGTTTCACTGGAAGTCTCAAAGGATGGTGGGATAGTTATGTGTTAGATATAGAAAAAGCTGTTATATTAAGTGCTAAAAAGACAAACCATAGTAAAAGTAGAAAAAATGTACAAGTTTCAAACCCAAACAGATGAAATGGTTAATATTTTAATTTTTGCAATATTAAAGAATTTTGGTTAAAACCAACGATATATCAAGAAAGAAACTCATCCATCATATTAAATTTAAACCTGTAGAAAACTACAAGATTTTAGGTGGTATAAAGATGTATTTCTAACAAAAGTTATGACTAGACCTGACTGTAAAGAAGCTTATTGGAAAGAAAGATTTATAGCAGGATTACCAAAATTATTTGCTGAACGAATAAAAAATAAATTAACCAACGGATATAATAATATAATCCCTTATAAAGAATTAACCTACGGAGAAATTATTAATCATGTTAATCAAAAAGACTTGCAATATGTTCTGATTTAAAACTAAAAGCTAAAATTAAGAAAGAAGGCATAAACAATATAAAAGAATTATAAAACTTCTGTGAACAATATGGTTATGAACCACTAAAATTACCTCCAACTAAAAAAATGACAAGAGAAAATAAATTTAAACGATATAAAAAATCAAATAAAAAATATAAAATATATGAAAAAAGAGATAACAAATATAAGAAAAATAGAAAATTCCCGTTTAACAAAGAAAATAAATACAAAATTATAAAGACACAATTATATGTTATAAATATGGAAAACAAGGTCATACATCAAAAAATTGTTATACTAAAAAGAAACTTAATGAATTAAGCATATTTGATGAACTTAAAAATCAGATTATGAAAATAATGATAAACGAATAATCGAGTGATACCAGTATATCAGATTATGAAGAAGACGATTTAAATATAGTAGAAAATAATTCTAGTAGCAGCAGTGAATCAGAAGCATGTGAATGTATTGGAAACTGTACATGTGATTATAAAGAAATAAATGCTATAAATAATGATGACGATGATGCAAAAATGTTAATAGAATTAATGAATAAAATTAAAGATAAAGAACTAAAGAAAGCATACTTAAATCGATTAAATGAGAAACTAGGTAAAATCAAGGTTACTGAAATTGAAAATACACAGATATACAATTTTGACGAAATATGTAAAAGATTTAACAAAAATACAAAACCTATAACTATTTCAGAATTACAAGAAGAATTAAAAAATGTAAAATCAGATATAACATTATTAAAGCAAAGAGTGTAAGTATTAGAAGGTAACAAAGAAACAGAAGAAACAAAAAATGTATCTACAAGTAATAACAAAAATAAAACAAAAGAAGAATCTACAAGTACTTTAATAATAAACGATACAAACCGTAAGTTCTCAAAGATGATATACCAAATTAAATATAATAATAAATGGAGAATTTAAACTATCTTAAATTGCTCTCCTCGATTCAGGAGCATATATGAACTGCATTCAAGAAGGATTAATACCATCAAAATATTACGAAAAGTCATCTCAAAGACTGTCTGGATGTAACGGATCTAGATTAAATATAAGTTATAAATTATCCAATGTTCATATATGCAAAGATAATTACTGTTTTAAAACCCATCTTATATTAGTAAAGAACTTAAGTTCTCAAATTATATTAGGACAACCTTTTATAACACAATTATATCCTTTTGGTATAAGTGAAAAAGGTGTCTCTACTAAAATATTAAATAAAGAAATAATGTTTGAATTTGTAACCCTAATAAAGACCAAAGAAATAAATACAATACACAACAAAGAGAAACATATACAATATTTAGTAAATGAGATAAATGAAAAAAGAATATCAAATCAATTAGAAGAAAATATTATACAAAATAAAATTAAACAAGTAGAAGAAAAATTCAAAAATAATGTATGTGCAACGACACCAAATACTTTTTGGAAAAGAAAACAACATATAGTCGAGTTACCCTATATTAAAGGATTCAACGAAAAGGATATCCCTACAAAATCAAAATCTATACATATGTCTCAAGAGTTAGAAGCTCATTGTAAAAAAGAAATACAAGAATTATTAGATAAGAAACTAATAAGATCTTCAAAATCTCCATGGTCATGCTCAGCATTCTATGTTATGAATCAAGCTGAAATAGAAAGAGGAGAGCACCTAGATTAGTTATAAATTATAAACCTTTAAATAAAGTATGAGAATGGATAAGATACCCAATACCAAACAAAAGAGATTTATTAAAGAAATTATATGATTCAAAAATATTTTCAAAATTTGATATGAAATCAAGATTTTGGCAAATCCAAATAGAGGAAAAAGATAAGTATAAAACAGGATTTAATGTACCTTTTGGTCATTATGAATGGAATGTAATGCCTTTTGGATTAAAAAACGCTCTATCAGAATTTCAGAACATTATGAATGATATTATAATCCCAATAAATACTTTTGCTATAGTTTATATTGACGATGTTTTAATATTTTCAAAAAATATTGATCAGCATTTTAAACACTTAAATATATTTTATGATATTATATACAAAAATGGTTTAGCAGTCTCACCTACCAAAATAAGTCTTTTTAAAACAGAAATAAGATTTTAAGGACACAATATAATTCAACGAACTATTAAACCTATAGATAGAAGTTTAGAGTTCACAAATAAATTCCCAGATGAAATTAAAGATAAAAAGCAATTACAAAGATTTTTAGGATGTCTTAATTATATTCATGATTTCTTTAAAGATTTAGGAAAAATATGTCAACCATTATATGACAGACTTAAAAAGAATCCTAAACCATGGACGGAAGAACATACCAAAATTGTTAGGCATATAAAAAATAAAATTAAAGAATTACCTTGTTTAAATATCCCACATCCAGAAGCTTATCTTATAGTAGAAACATACGCTAATGATATAGGTTATGGAGGAATATTAAAGCAAAGGTTAAAAGATAGTAAAACATAATCATTAGTAAGATTTTATTCAGGATCTTGGAATCCTACTCAAAAGAATTACTCTACTACTAAAAAGAAATTTTAAGTATTGTTTTAAATATTAAAAAGTTTGAAGATGATTTATATATGAAGCCATTTTTATTAACAATTGATTGTTTATCTGCAAAATCTATTATAGAAAAGGATGTTAAAAATTTGATTTCAAAACAGATTTTTGCTAGATGGCAAGCTATATCAAGCAATTTTGATTTTACAATTGAACATATAAAAGGAGAAAGCAATTCTCTCCCAGATTTCTTATCAAGAGAATTTTTACAGGGATGACAAGTCCTAGATAAAAAAGTCATTATACCAAGACCAAAACTTCCTTCTCCATCATCTCCTTCAACACCTATAAAACATAATAGATTCATATCCCTTACTCCATATCCACCTACCTATAATCCAAGAACAAGACCAACATATTCAGCCCTGGCCAATTTACAAAATATATCACAGAGTCCAAATCCATATATAAGGTCACCAATATCATCATCCAATATACCAAGATCTCCTTCAGAAAAACCAGAATATCAAACCAACCCATAAAAACAAGTCGTTAAAATCTTAGAGCCTATAGAAGAACAAAAACTAAATCAAGGATTCTTATCCTTGATAGATTATATATTCGCCAAAAACACTCACTTCTATAACAATGATTATCAAACAAGAGAATATTATGAAGCAATTTTGGTAGAAAGCAAATCTATCATTGTTCATCATACTTATAGCAAAGAAGAATCAGAGAAAATTGAGTTTATCAAAGTCAGAATAATCAAAGTCTTATCATTAGAAGACTGGGGTAATAGGCCCTTCACCAACAGAGTCTTAGCACGCTATCTAATATACCCGAGATATAACTATTACGATTATCAAGAATCATGGTCAAAGGCATTTTTGTTAAGAAACCGTACCCATACCTGGTTTTTCCATTTTACAGATGAATTTTCAAATAAATATCCAAGATGGTTTACTAAATGGTTCAAATATATAGGAAGTATTCCAGAAATCTTTCCACCATGAGTTTTAGAATGATACAATCAATATAAAGTCATGTTCGCACAAGAGAGTGCAACTCCATTCGAATATACTCTACAATTCT
>BQNB010071838.1:0-32630 GCA_026074375.1 Tanacetum coccineum
GTTATGTATGTGAAAGTTTTGATCACTTGCAGGTAGATTGTAAAAAGGTGAATCAAAAACAGTTTCAAAATACAAAACCTATTTGAAACAATGCAAAAAGGGTGAATCATTAGAATTTTGCCAAAAAGGCTCACCCCTGTCCTAAAAATAACATGGTTCCAAGAGAAGTACTAATGAAGTCTGGCTTTGTATCAGTTAATACTGCTAGACAAGTTAATGCTGCTTACTAAAAAACAACAGTGAATGCTGCTAGACCAATGTCAAATCTTTCTAAAACAGCACATTTAACTGTTAAGAGACCCACTAATAAGAACACAGCTTTTAAAAACAATAATTTTAATCAAAGGGTTAATACTGTTAGGGGTAACAATGTTAATACTGCTAGGCCAAAAGCAGTAGTTAATGTTATTAAGGGAAATCATGTCAGTGTTGTTAAGGCCTCAGCTTGTTGGGTTTGGAAACCAAAGATTAAAGTTATAGACCATGTTTCTAAACACAACAGTGCATCAATCACCCTTAAAAAGTTTAATTATGTTGATGCACAAGGCAGATCCAAGTCAATGATGGCTTGGATCCCCAAAAGAAACTAATTTTCTTACCTAATGTGAAGGGTAATCCATAAATAGATTTACAGGATCAAGGAGTGATTGACAGTGGATGCTCAAGGCACATGACAGGAAACATGTCCAATCTTACAGACTATGAAGAGATAGATGGAGGATATGTTGCTTTTGGAGGGAACCCAAATGAGGGAAAATCATAGGAAAAAGTACCATTAAAACTAGTAATCTAGATTTTGAAAATGTGTATTTTGTGAGAGAGTTAAAGTTTAATCTTTTTAGTGTCTCACAAATGTGTGATAAAAAAATAGTGTTCTTTTTAATGACACTGAATGTATTGTTTTATCTCCAAACTTTAAGTTAATTGATGAAAGTCAAGTTTTACTTAGAATTCCTAGAAAGAACAATATGTATGGTGTTGATTTAAAGAACATAGTTCCCATGAATAAATTGGTTAAGGAAAATCTTGTAAGAGGTTTACCTTCCAAACTTTTTACAAATGATCAAACTTGTGCTGCTTGTCAAAAAGGAAAGCAGCACAAAGCCTCTTGTAAGTCCAAACAGTGAACTCAATCCGTCTACCTTAATGATCAAGCCTGTGTTGCTGTCAAATAGGAAAAAGTTGCACACAGAGCCTTCTTGTAAGTCAACAAAGAACTCGATCAGTTTACTTTACATTTGTTGATAAGGACTTATTTGGTCCACCATATTGTAAAAAGCCTTATGAAGAAATTAAAAAAATGTAAATATTGGCTAGTTGTCACAGATGATTACAGTAGGTTTACATGGGTTTTCTTCTAGCTACTAAGGATGAGACTAGTGGCATTCTTAAGTCCCTTATAACTGGAATAGAAAATCTAGTAGATCACAAGGTTAAAGTGATTAGATGTTATATGGTATGAGTAAAAAACAGAGAAATGAATCAGTTTTGTGAAATGAAGGGTATTTTGAGACAATTTAGTGTAGCTAGAACTCCTCAACAAAATGGAGTTGCTGAGAGGAGGAATAGGACACTAATTGAGGCTGCTAGGACTATGCTAGCTGATTCTAAGTTGCCAACTACTTTTTGGGCAGAAGCAGTTAATACTGCTTGCTATGTGTAAAATAGGAGGATAGTAGTTAAGCCTCATAACAAGACCCATATGAACTTTCATGATAGAACACCAACTTCAAGTTTTATGAGACCATTTGGGTGTCCTGTTACCATTCTCAATACCATAGATCACTTAGGAAAATTTGATGGTAAGGCTGATGAAGGTTTCTTTGTTAGATACTCTTTGAATAGTAAAGCCTTTAGAGTATTCAATAGTAGAACAAGGATAGTGGAAGAAAACTTGCATATTAGGTTTAGTAGGGCACACCTAATGTTGTAGGTAATGGACCAGATTGGCTATTTGATATTGATGCACTAACAAGAACAATGAATTATGATATAATTGTTGCAGGTACACACAGTCTAATGGTTTTACAGGTATAAAAGCAAGTGATAATGCATGTCAAGCTAGAAAGGAGATAGAACCTATCAAAGATTACATTTTGCTACCATTATGGACTGCTGATCCACCATATTCTTAAGATCCAAAGAGTTCTCATGATGATGGATCCAAACCTTCAAGTGATGATGGAAAGAAGGTTGATGAATATCTAAGAAAAGATAGTGAATGTAATGATCAAGAGAAAGAAGATAATGTTAACATATAAAAACCACAAAAAAGCAATAACTAATGTTAATGCTGTGGCACAAATAAGGGTAATGATGTGGTGGAAAAATAGCATTGAACTTCCATTTGATCTAATATGCCTGCACTTGAATTATTATAGCATATTTAACTTCTTAAAGAAAATAATGAGATGAGGTGCAGAGGCTGACATTGAAAAATTTGGATACAACAATCCAAGTTAGTCCTAATCCAACTACAAGAATTCATAAAGATCATCATCTTGATCAAGTGATTGGAGATTTGTAATCAGTTACACAAACAGGAAAGATGTCAAAGAATTTGGAGGAACATGGGTTTGTTAGTACTATTCATTAAAGCATATAAACCATAAAGACCTTCTAACTGCCTGTTTGAAATCTTTTTATCACAAGAAGAACCCAAAAAGGTAATTCATGCATTAAAGGATCCAAGCTGGATAGAGGCTATGTAGGAAGAGCTTCTACAATTCAAGTTACAAGAAGTTTGGACTTTAGTGGATTTACCAAATGGAAAAAGGGCTATAGGCTCTAAATGGGTTTTCAGGAATAAAAAGGATGAAAAGGAATTGTGATTAAAAATAAAGCAAGATTGGTTGCTCAAGGGTACACAAGAAGAAGGAATTGACTATTATGAAGAATTTTCCCCTGTTGCAAGAATTGAAGCAATTAGGCTATTTTTAGCTTATGCATTCATCTTATAAGTTTTATATTTATTATATGGTGTATCAATGAATGTAAAAAATTCTTATCTTTATGCGGACGATTGAAAAAGAGTTGTATGTATGTTCAACCAAACCAAGATTTGAGATCTAGACCTTTCTATTGATAGAGTATACAAGGTTAAAAAAGCACTATATGGACTACATCAAGTCCTAGAGCTTGGTATGAAACCTTGTCAACATATCTGTTGGACAATGGGTTTCAAAGAGGGAAAATTGACAAGACCTTATTCATCAAAAGGCACAAGGGTGATATTATGATGGTCTATGTTTATGTGGATGATATCATCTTTGGTTTAACCAAGAAGGAGTTATGCTTTGCATTTAAGAAGTTGATGCATGAGAAATTTCAGATGAGTTCTATTGGAGAACTTACATTATTCTTAGGATTACGAGTGAAGCAGAAGAAAGATGGCATATTTATTAGTCAAGATAAATATGTTGAAGAAATTTTAAAGAAATTTAGGTTTACAGAAGTTAATATTGCAAGACACAAATGGAACTCAAAGCTCGCTTCAAGGATGAAGATGGTGAAGAAGTGGATGTTCATATTATTGTGTGCCTGTGATAGATACCAGTCAATCAAAGGTTTACATCTTCATGTTATGAAAAGGATTTTTAGATACTTAAAAGGTCAACCAAAATTAGGCCTTTGGTATCCAAAAGATTTTCCTTTTGATTTGGTAGCATACACTGATAGTGATTATGCTGGAGCAAGCTTGAATAGGAAGTCTACATCAGGAGGTTGTCAATTTTCTTGTTGTAGATTAATATTCATGGACAGTGCAAGAAACAGACAATGGTTGCAAATTCTACAACAGAAGCTGAGTATGTGGTGCTCAGATTGTTGTGGACAAGTGTTTAGATTCAGAATCTACTCATGAATTATGGGTACTTTTTATGCATACAAGATCTTTATTGACAATTAACAGTACTATTTGCATAATTAAAAATCATTTTTTCATTAAAAAACAAAGCATATAGAGATCATACATCATTTTATTAGAGATAACAACGGAGTCAACGCTTCATTCTCCATCAACGTTTACAATAAGATGGCAGGCAAACGAGCAATAAGCTGCGCCGCAACCCCTTTTTGGATGGCAAAACCAATCCTACTAAAAATAAAGTTTTGTGTCTTAGGGGTCGAAAAATTACTTTGCACAACTCATTTAGAACCCTAGTCAATAAAACTCATTGCTTCCGGTGCTAGAACAAATGTAATCAGCGCAAAAGGATATAAAACGTGTTTGATTCTCTAAACAAGCTTTCTCGTGTTTAGCAACTTTGCTCGATATCTGCTTACAACGCAACTTGTCCTCCAACAAACCCATTGTCCTTGAGCCTAACAAGAGGGGACACTCTAGTAAGATCCACACAAGCATGTTTCCCCCGGCCCACCCAAACACAAGTATATCAGCTGGCCGTAAGGTAGACCTCCTTTCGAGTGGATCTGTCAGAAAGTTCATGGGGGCCTCCTTTTTGGAAGAAATTCTAGCTCGTTTAAGAACATCATACAGAACATCCCTAACCAAATCATGCCTATATTTGAAACCAGGTAACTCCTTGCAATGGACCACATGCTTACCAAAAGAATCCAAACAAACCTTGCGGCAAACTGGGCAAGGCTCATCAACCGAAAATAGAGGGATCATTAGCTGGTACTTATGTGATAGGTCCATACTCCAGAGCCGACATTTTTTGGCCTAGTCCTTCAATGGGGATAACGGTCAAGAAATTCTGAGCACGGGGAGCTCGGAGACATTTAACCACCGCTTTTTGGTGAGGGGATAAATCAAAGATCACTCCCAAACTCTTGACAATTTTACTAAATAGGGCACAAGCCAAAACATTTTGGGCTTTGGGGGGGGGAGGGGGGCAGTGTCCTTGTTAGAGAAACTGCTAAGATCTTTTTTTTGAATTAAGGTAGGGGACCATGTGCCACACGATCTCAAACGCTCATATCATAGTCAGAATCAACCCCATCAATACCACAATCCCCTGAAGAATGTGGTCACTACAAACTCCAAGATTGCACCCTCGAGGCCCACAAAAGCATAAGTAGTACATCCTCAGCCAACATAAACCCTACCTACCAAAACCGATCGGAGTTATAACAACCGTAATTTTCGTCAAGTAATTATCTTCTATTAAATTAGATGCAATGTAACTATCCATCTATTTATATAATATCACTTTTTACAGGGAAATTTTTTTCTTTATTCATATGCAATGTAAACTTGCATCTCCTAAAGTAAACGAGCTCACGGGCAACCTCTACCAATGCACATCTATATCTATGTTTATATAATGTATAAATCCCTTAATGTGTCAAGTGCTATATCTTATATCATATTTACCTAATGTCATTATCCATTTAATCGTATCCATTTAAATCATTATATCAAAATAGTCTTTTTCGTTAACGTTTACTATCAAAACCCTAATTATATGTATTGTATACATATAAAATAAATGTACAAGCCTTCAAAGCATGTGTAAAAGTGTACAATGCACAATATTTGAAATATCTTATCCTCCTAAATCGGTATTTGATGAAGCGTAGATAAGTTAACGTGCTTCCGGGAAGGCTTAAATGTACTTTATCGCGAAACGTAAACACTTAACGTAACCAATAAAAATAAAATGTGCAATGTTAATAATTATCCTCTAAATAATCATATAACACTTGTTCGATGTAAACATTTAATTGTTTAATGCCCGTTTACATTGAATGATCATTTTTAGTTTACGCGATTTAACTTAACGTTTACGGTTTAAGAGAAAATGCGTAAAACCCTAAAAATAAATTGTGCATTACATAATGTCGTACAATGACCTAAAACACGAGGTATTATAGTATATATCATAACTTTCTGAAATTTATAACTAAAGGGGCTGAAAATGTCATTATTCCAAAGTTATAACTATAAGGACCTATCTTGCCAAGTTCTAAAGTTAAATGTTTAAATTATATATACTTTATATATAAAGGACTAAACTTGTAAAAGTTTATAAACCAAGGGTATATATTGCCATTTTTGCAAATTTGAAAATATAAAATATAATATTTTTATATAAATTATAAAAATATATATTAATATTATAAAACTCGATTTTATTAAAACCCGAAAAAAACTTTATAAAGCTCGAAAAGTAAGCTTGAAAGATAAAAGCTTTTTGACTCGAAAAAATAAGCTACGTAACTACGTTTGAACTGATAAGAGAAAAAAGAAGAAAAAAACTCGATTCAGAGGGTAAATAATTTTTTTTTTGTTGTCGGAAGTTTTCAAAACACACTTTTGTTTCCTGTTGATATAACAAAGACACACCCTTAATTATAAATATGACTTATGAGTCACGGTTGACATTGTACATTGAAATCGTAATCTCTAAAACAAAAACAGGAAAGATGACGTGAAGCCCAAATTAAGCCCAATTTTTTTTTGTAAAACTTTAACTAGGATTTAAGATTTTTAAACAGTAAGATATCAAGAAAGAAATTAGCTGAATGTTTAATAAGCTCGAATAAGTCGAATCCAATAAGCTTAAAAAAAATCACCACAACAAAAACACTAAACCCACCCGAGGCTCTGATACCAATTGTAGGGTCCTAATTTCACACAAAATAAGACTATAGAGAGAAAGTTAGAGAGAAAGAATGGTTGGAGAGAAAAATATAAGAAGAGACACTAGTTTTTTTCTTTGTGTGTTGTAATGTTAATTCAACCAACACCCTCTTCCATTTGTGGAAATATTCCTTACAAAATGCCTATGAAACTGGCTATGTGTGGGCTTACAGGGGGTGGAATACCACGGCCCAACACCATTACAACCAACAATTACTAACAAAACTACGAGCTATGCTAAACATGAAAATACATGGGGTGACCGAGTCTTTTTCTTAAACCTAACAAAAAATATTAATAACGTTTTTAGGCATTATTTCTATCAACAATCTTTCCCTTTTTGATGATTACAAAATATAAACTCATTAAATGTAAATAATTTTTAATAATATTTTAGTGACTTTTATTCCATTAATCCCCTTTTATGTAGAATCAAAAAGGCTTCGTCATGATTAAGCGTAGAGTCGACAAATAAACGATCCCCCCATGATGTGTGTTCCCCTCGGCGAGGGCATCAAGGAATCGAGCTATATACTTTGCTAAAAAAATAAGTTAGAGTGCGGGGGAGAACAAGACAAGAATCATATTCTAACAATAGCAATAAAGAATATAAATACTACAGCATGTTGATATGTTTGACAAGGCCCGAACATTGATACAATATTTCCATAAATTAATAAATCAAAGTAATATGTTAAACTTTATAAAATTTTAAAACATAAACCATCACACTAAGACTTGACATATTACCCCAGGTTGCATGACGTAGCTGTTACTTTCACTTGATATACTTTTGCCATCAATCAAATTTCCCCTGTTAAGGTGAGTTCATTGCCTCGCATTTTAAATCTTCTAATGTTTTGATAAACCCGCGAAGGGATACTTGCTATAAACCATGAATACGATTATTTTTCCAACTGTATGCTATCCTGATATATTATTGCCTAAGTCCTTACTTTTGCCATTAAGACCCCATTATCGAGAACCGTTAATTACTTTTCAGAGTAAGCGCGAATGCTGTGAATAGATCTATTTAGGACTGAGCTTCCCTGTTGGTGTACCTATACTTTCTGGTAACCAAACGCACTTCATTTGAATCACTCTGCGGGTGTTTGGCAAAGGCACCCGTTGGGGGAACTACTTGTGATTATTGATTATCTTAAGGTCTCGGTGTCATGAGCTTAGTGCAATAATACTATTTTCTATAATAATTATACTCATTGCAATTATTACACTTATGGGTGTATAACAACGTAACCCACTATTGAACTTGTATTCAAACTATTTAACATAAACCTATAGATTTCACTCAACCTTTGTGTTGACTTTTTAGTATGTTTATCTTAGGTAACTGAGCATCTTATGGCACGGAGTAACATGGACTTGAAGATGGCTAAACTGTTATCATTCAAACTTTATGTTTTCATGTAGATTTTGGGACCTCTGTTTGTAAAAACTCTGATGAAATAATGAATGATAACTTATCTTTTAAAAACGTCTCTTTTGAGTCATTTTCTATGTTTAAGACTGTTGTACTATAAAATAATACCCCAGATTAGCTTCCGCTGCTATATGTCAAAAATGGGGGTGTTATACTATGGCATTCTATATATGATATTCAGAGGGAGAACCATGATTTGAGGAGGCAGGTTGCTGAGGAGAGGCATGAGCGTTTAGAGTTGACAGATCGTGTTGGTAAGATGGAGAGGAGACAAGAGTTTGGAGGGGAGTAGTAGACTATATGAGATTCTTTATTATGGGTTTTACACCACTAAATCGTGTAGCTTTGGTTAGTGTTATATCTAAACTGAGTAGTCTCAATGGTAGTAGTTATGAACTGATTAGTATCAGTCGATAGTTGACCCTTATCGGGATCATTGTTATGATAGTAGTAGAATGATTATCTACGGAATTTGAAAATCAATGGATGGTAGTACGTCTTATTACGTGAGTTGATATGTTCAGTACTTGGGTACATCGTTGTCTATGCCGATTGGTGACATGGTTCGTCACTCACCTCGGATAGGATTTTCATTCTCATGAGACCTCTCATACATTTATTCCCTACATATGTGGAACTTGGAAAATATTCAAGTTGCCATGTCATACCGATGCGTTAGAAGAACTCGGAGTTAGGAAAAAACCTTGTGAAGTCACGAAGAGACTTGGCTGTAATTGTAGTAGGCTGATTTAGAACCCGACCTTGATTATAAAGTAACCCTAGTGAATATTCTAAATTCATAGCGGGATAGAACCCACAATACTCGAAACAAGTAAAACCTACTTGGAAAAGTTTAAGCAGATTTAGGTGATCAAACCTTGGATGATGTTGAGAGAGAGCAATTCGTAAGTCGAGATGTGTGGGACACACATACCTCCTATAGGACTTAACCACGTGTACTAGAACAACTAAGGTACTGGATGCAGATGGATCCTTTAGGACGTTTTGTTGAAAAGTTGCGGGCTGGATCATATCCAGACATGTGATCGAGAGACTCAAAATTTAAGGTTAGGGAGAACTTTTAAAGTTGAGGAGATAGTAGGAGAGACTATCATGTCGTGTGAAACAGGATCTGGATATATCATAAGGAAGTATAAGGAATGAACTTTTGAACTAAGTCTCTTGGGGAATCAAAAGAAACCTCGCTTGAAGAGACTGAAACGGTAAAGAACTAGTGCGTATTGATGAGGAATTAAAATGTGGTCGTTGTTGTGCTTGATGATTTGAGTTGAATTTCAGAGGCGAAATTCCTTTAAGGGGGTTAGACTATGATAACCGGTAACTTGTCCAGGGTTAATTATTTTAAAATATTGTAATTTTCTATCGGAGCCTTTTGATTTTGTCAGCTTTATCGACAGAAAGCTAAAAAGTTAACTTCGGTTGACTTATTTTGCGTGAGACGGTTACGGTTTAACCGGGTGTTGAGAGAGTCTTGAGTTTCGTAACTAAATCACTTTTTATTCATCATCCCGTGTCAGAGTGTTTATGTTGTCATTTTGATGCGTTCTAGGAAGTTTTCTCGCATTTTACCAAAATCGTCACTCAACGCGTACCGGCACGACAGTTAAGTAGAGAAGGGGTTTAATAATCGAGGGTGAATTTAACGAACTTATTTAATAAGTAATTTTGTAATTTGAAGTAACGTCTGCCAACAACGTAAATCGTTGAGGTGTAAGTTAAAAATTATCTGAAAACGGGCGTTTTCGTGAAATTTGAGTTAAGTGCGTATCAGTCGTAAAAGTGAAATTTGTGAACAGAGTCTAAAGTGAAAAGATGTATTTTTGAAGTTGAGAAACTTTTAAACTTGTGAGAAGGTTTTCGGTAAAATTTAAACTAAACTCGTATTTTGATCCCGACACGTCCGTTAAATGTCAAAATTAATTTTGGGGGAGTTTAAGTTGGAAGTATGTCGTGTAAATAACCTAGGTTCATGGAAAAATGTTTTTAAGTTCAATAAAAATACTAAGTAATTTTGGATAACGTTTTAAAGTGATGAATTTTGAGTTTTAAGTGAACCCGACACGAAAAGAATCAATCCCGGGCCCCTAGGATCCTATGACCGGGTATGGGATAAAAGGTGAGACATAAAGGCATAATTTTAGCTAAATTGTCCTAGTATGGGTACATATCATTTTGTCATAACCTCAAACATGCATTTCACACTTTCAAAAATCAAACAAACCAAAATTTTATCATCTCCCTTTCTCTCCCATTTTCGGACGCAAACCACTAGAGTTAAGAAATATTTTTCTTTGAAGATTTAACAAGAACACGGGGTTAAAAAACACTATCGGGTTGATATTTGGTAGTCTTGGGTTATAGAAAACTACGTTTGGGTAGTCGGTTCGCATTTCGTCTTGCTTTTCAAAACCCTAAATTGTAAGTTGTCTAAACTTTTTTTTAGTTGTACTTTTATGTTTCTTATGGAGTCTAAATGTTAGTTGTACAAGTTGATCATCGTAAAAATCAAAACTTGAAAACAAAACAGATTGATTAAAAGGGGGTGTTTGTTGTGTCGTGTACAAGGAAAAAGGGACAAGGAAGTGATCATTTTAATGTCATGGTTGTGGTGGTAAAATAACATGTGTTAAAAAGTGCTTATTTTGAAACCTAGCTTAAAAATAAGCTTAGTTAGGGCTTATTTGATTATTTTAGGCTTATTGTTTGTTTCGGCCCAACAAGAAAGAAAAGAAGGAAGAAAAAGGTTAATGGGCTTGGCCCATTAGCTTGGTTTTGACTTATTACTTTGGGCTTATTTTTGGTTTATTTATAGCTTATTGATTTTGGCTTATATACAGATATTATGAATTTCAAGGATGCCATTTGGTTTAACTAACGCATCTGCTGTATTCATGGATCTCATAAAAAAAAGAAAAAATAAAAAAAAAAAAGAACCGAATGTGTCAACCATACTTGGACAAATTTTGAATAGTGTTCATCGATATAATTCTCATTCATACTCCCGTAACAAAGAAGAGCCGCAAATCATCTTGAGAATAATCCTAAAATAATCAAGAAAGAGAAGTTGTATGCAATTCTCTAAGTGTGGATTCATGGATTATATCGTGGTAATTCTTGGACACTTAACTGATAGTCAAGGACCTTTATGTGTGGCCCGCACAGAGAATGAAGCAGTTAAGATTGGCCATCGTCCTACTACAATCCCATTAGAAATAACGTCAATTCTAGACTTTCCGGTTATTAATCGAGATTAATCAAAGATTTCTCAAAGATTGCAAAGTCTTTGACTGAATTAACCCAGAAAAATAAGAAGTATATATGGGGAAAAGACCAAGAGTCGGCTTTTCAACTACTAAAACAGAAGCTATGTGAAGCTCCAATCTTAGCATTACCAGAAGGAAATGACAATTTTGTTGTTTACTGTGATGCATCCCATCAAGGTCTGGGAGCGGTGTTAATGCAAAGAGAGAAGGTTATTGCATATGCATCCCGACAACTTAAGCCTAATGAAGAAAACTATACCACTTATGATCTCGAATTAGGAGCAGTAGTGTTCGCTCTTAAAATTTAGAGACACTATCTGTATGGCACCAAATGTACTGTGTTCACTGATCATAAAAGTCTTCAGCATATCCTTGATCAGAAAGAGTTGAACATGAGACAACGCCGTTGGCTAGAATTGCTTGCAGATTACGATTGTGAAATTCGCTACCATCCTGGAAAGGAAAATGTCATAGCAGATGCCTTAAGCCGGAAGGAACGAATCAAACCACTCTGAGTTAGATCATTAGTTATGACCATTCATCCAAAATTACCATCACAAATTCTCAAAGCTCAAACTGAAGCACTCAAAGAAGAAAACATCAAGGCTGGAAACTTACAAGGAATGGATAAAGCATTTAAAATACGTCCAGATAGAACTTGTTGTATTAAAAACCGAAGCTGGTTACCACTTTTTGGTAATCTGAGAGACTTAATCATGCATGAGTCCCATAAATCAAAGTATTCATTCACCCAGGTTCTGACAAGATGTATCAAGATCTAAAGAAACTCTACTGGTGGCCTAACATGAAGGCAATCATCGCTGAATATGTTGGCAAATGTTTGACATGTTCTAGAGTTATGGAATAATTCAGAATCATCCGCTTTACGGTACATACCAGATATTGCCTATTGTGGAAAGTGGGAAAGAATAACGATGGATTTCATCACAAAAACTAACCAAAACATCAAATGGACATGACACAATCTGGTTCGTTGTGGATCGCCTTACCAAATCCGCACATTTCACCCCTACCCGAGAGACAGATAGTATGGAAACCCTTACAAGATTGTACATAAAGGAAATAGTCTCTCAGCATAGAGTGCCAATATCTATCATCTCGGATCATGACGGTCATTTCACGTCTAGATTTTGGCAATCATTACAAAGTGCTTTGGGTACTCAATTAGACAAGAGTGGCGACAATCATCTCGAAACTGATGGGGCAAAGGAAAGGTACGCATGCCAAAACACTTGAAGACATCTTCGAGCCTGTGTTATAGATTTTGAAAAAGGATGGGAAAAACACTTACCATTAGTAGAATTTTTTTATAATAACAGTTACCATGCCAGTATTAAGGCAGCACCATTTGAGTCACTTTATGGTCGAAAGTGTAGATCACCTGTTTGCTGGGCCGAAGTTGGAGATGTTCAACTTACGGGACCAGAAATAATCCATGAAAACCACTAAAAAAGATAGTGCAAATTCAACAACGCTTGCAAGCTGCAAGAATTGGCAAGAGACGTTGACGCCAATGTAAGGGCGAAAGCCTTTAAGAATTTCAAGTTTGGAGAGGGTGTTATGTTAAAAGTATCACCTCGTAAAGGTGTCATCCGATTCAGAAAACGAGGAAAGCTTAATCCCCGGTACATTGGACCTTTCAAAATCCTTGAACGGATTGGCCTAGTGGCATATAAACTTGAGCTTCCTGAAGAGCTCAGTAATGTCCACAGTACTTTCCACGTTTCTAATCTAAAGAAATGCTTATCTGACGAATCCCTTGTCATTCCAATGAAAGAGCTTCGACTCAATTACAAACTCAACTTTGTGGAAGAACTAGTGGAGATCATGGATCGAGAAGTCAAGCAACTAAAACAAAGTCGTATTCCTATAGTCAAAGTAAGATGGAACTCTAAAAGAGGACCAGAATTTACGTGGGAACGCGAAGATCAAATTCGTGCCAAGTATCCACATCTGTTTTCAAACATCACTCCGGCATCCAACTAAATCTCGGGACGAGATTTCTTTTAAGGGAGGGAGACTATAACAACCCGTAATTTTCATCAATGTAATTATCCATCTATTAAATTAGATGCACTATAATATCCATCTATTATATATACCACCTTTATACAGGGAAATTTTTGCTTTATCTCATTATGCAACGTAACTTGCATCTCTAAAGTAAACGAGCTCACGCAACCTCCACCAATGCCATCTATATCTATGTTTATATCATGTAAACATCCTAATATGTCAAGTCTATATCTTAATATCATTTTACCAAGTACATTATCCATTTAACGTACCATTTACAACGTTATATCAAAATAGACTTTATTCATTAACATTTATATCAAAACCCTAATTATATGTAATGTATACATATAAAATTAATGTGCAAGCCTTCAAACATGTGTACAAGTGTACAATGCACAACATTTGAATATCTTTTCCCTCCTAAATCAAGTTACAACTTTCTAAAGCCTAATGTACAAGTCAATAATGCAAGAAAACCAAACTAGGTCATTTTACCTCCTAAATCACTTTAGTTTCTTACTACCACTTTAGCACAAGTTACAAACACTTAATGCACGACTTTTAAACACTAAACCCTAAATGAAACTCTAAAACCTTAATTTCATTTTAAACCTAAAACTAAACCCTAAACCTTAAAACTAAACCCTAAACCTTAATCCTAAACCCTAATCTTAATCCTAAACCTTAATCCTAAACCTTAAACTATCCTAAACCCTAACCCTAACTTGAATTAAAACCAAAAACCCTAACCCTAGACAAAAACCAACCTGACACCCTTTTTTCTTTCATTTTTGACCCATTTATACCTAAGCTAGAAACCTAGCACCTCAAGCACCTCTATGACCTCACCACCATGTCACCAAGCTGCCACCCAAGCACCTTACAAACACCTCCATTACCTCCCTTAGTCACCAAGTCTTCTTGTCACCTCCTTGTCACTCTATTATAACCGAACCCCCTCAACACCCTTCCACCTTGCATTGCTACCTCCATAGCCCACAATACTCATCACTAGCCTTCCTTAGTCACCACTCTACAACACTTGATCCTTACATCAAGATAACTTGGGCACTAAGGGTCATATGAGCCCTATATATATCCGAAACACACACTCTTTCAAATCACACCTTAAAACTTTAATACTCACTCAAATGGAGTTCTAACAAGATCAAAGCAGATCAAGGAGGAGGATACGATGAGACTCCTGAAGGACAAAAGTACTGGATCGTAAAAAACTCTTGGTCCGACCAATGGGGAGATAAAGGATTCATGCTTTTGGAACGCGGCCTTCAAGACAAAGTTGGACGTTGCGGCATAGCTGCTGAAGGCATTATTCCACTTAAGAGCCCTAATACTCCGAATAAGGAACTCTAGATCGAATAAATCACTTGATCAAACATCCATCGTCGAGCATTGTCTACACATCCCTAAGTATGTGTGGAACATCTCTTCTTAGACAGTCTAATCGGGTTATATCTTTTCGAACCAACACTTGCTAGTTTAATTAGTACCCGATTATCAAGTTAATAGCACATCTAAAGGTTTGAGAATAATGTATGATGATCTTCTAAGATAAGTTAATATAGTACCATTAATTAGTTTTCTGTACCATCTCTTATTACTTAGCTGAGTATAATAAGATGACTTATCTACACATCTGCTTCATTTATTACAAATTAAATGTCTACTTCTACAATTTAAGAGAAGTGAGACTATCATCACAATATTAACAAATAAAATTCAACATTAATGCATCTTAAAAGCAATTTTATTTTTGTAACCAAGAGCAAACACTTATTTGAAACAAGAGTAAACTGCAAAGTACTCTTAAACCAAAACATGCGCAACTCAAGCACTCTATAGGCGCAACTCAGTTGCACTTTTACCCAATGCACGTGGAGATAAGATGAGCCAAACCTTTGTACAAGACAATCTGCGCAACTTACCTGAGCTTCAAAGAACACACGAGCAACTTAGGCTTGAAAGGATTAGAGTGCAAAGAACAACGCTTTTCACAACTCGTGCTCATAGAAATGCTAATGGGTCCGGGGGCGGAGCCAGGAATAAACATTAAGGGGGACGGAGCCGTCAAACTACATCCGTTTCACGCCGGTGTGATTAAAGTGCGAAAATTCACATTTTTCCTACTCGATTCACCGGTAAATAACTTAGCATAAGAAGTATCTCAATTCGGATCAACAGTATAGCTAATCGGTGTCTGCCCCACATTCACATCCTTAGTATTCCCAGCAGCAACCACATGCTCATCCACAGCAGGCGAGGATACCACGACCGTATCCTTTGCTGCATTATTAGCCAAGCAATATTGTTTTTCCTTTACACCTCTCCCTCCCCCACCCCCTTCTCACTTAATATTGTTCATCTTTCCTTTTTGGGTTGTCCCAAAAAGAAAAATAGAAGTTGAAATTATTTAAATTTATCGTACTACTTGATAAAATTTATTATTTACAAAATGAAATGAAAGAATTAAATTATTATTAAAGGGTAAATTTATTTTTTGTTTTCTTTTGCAGCATAGATGCATTTTTTTTAATCTGTGTGAGATGGAAGACGCAATGACTTGAGTGATGTCATGCTATTTTAACACATCAATGGCTTGTGACTTTGTGTATTTACTCCGAGTAAACAAAAATAAGCGTTGATATGCATGCCTAACTGTCACACCCCAAAAATTTCAGGTCAATATTCTAAAGTTTTTTGACGATTATTTTTGACTTTTATACGTTACGTTTGAATCCAGCAGTTTACCGTGAAGTTAACCCGCGTAAATCTGAAAAACGTCATCAGACGCGTTCTGACTTCGGATTTTGATTAGTTTAGATAATATATGAGTTATTTTATCTTTTCTAAGTGTTTCGTAGTTTACGATCACTCCCGATAGTTATTTTTACGCTTTAACGTTTAAATTGCGTTTTTCGCGTTTTTTACCTAACGGATCTCTGGAAACCCGAAATCTTTTCGTGTAAACTTTAGTTATCGTCCATCTCATATTCTTAAGTCAAAAATTTCGTTCACCCTCTTCTCTTGTTATATTGTGGACGCCTAAACTCAAACCAAATGCACCATAAGTCTTGAAATTAAATCAAAGGCATCTTTTCTTGAACTTCCCATGCATGTGCCTTTGGGTTTGGTGCTTTTTTTTTTTTTTTTTTTTTTTTTTTTTTTTTTTTTTTTTTTTTTTTTTTTTTTTTTTTTTTTTTTTTTTTTTTTTTTTTTTTTTTTTTTTTTTTTTTTTTTTTTTTTTTTTTTTTTTTTTTTTTTTTTTTTTTTTTTTGTTTTTGTTTTTTTTTTTTTTTTTTTTTTTTTTTTTTTTTTTTTTTTTTTTTTTTTTTTTTTTTTTTTTTTTTTTTTTTTTTTTTTTTTTTTTTTTTTTTGTTTTTTTTTTTTTTTTTTTTTTTTTTTTTATTTTTTTTTTTATTTTTTTTTTTTTTTTTTTTTTTTTTTTTTTTTTTTTTTTTTTTTCTTTTTCACTTTTGGTCCATAATTCAAAAAGGTTTGGTTTGGTTCAAAAACATAGTTTCATTCCACTTTTAGTCTAATTTCGTAAATTTGGACTAAAATTTTTGGACTAAAAGTGGAACGAAACTATGTCTTTTGGACAAAAAGTGTAACGAAACTATGTCTTTTGGACTAAAAGTGGAACAAAACTATATCTTTTGGACCAAAACCAAACCTTTTTTGAATTTTGGACCAAAAGTGAAAAACGCACCAAACCACAAGGATCAAAAATGTCACACCCCCAAAATATCAGAGTATAATGGCAACCGAGGGCGTGTGACTTCATGAATATCATACTTCTAAGCAATACAGAACGACCTCTATATGAGACGTTTAAGAAAATTGATCACTTGTATTAGGAAATAATAAATTGTTTAAACATTCTGCGAAAGCATAAAAATAGACAATACGACATCGTTTTTAAATAGTACAAATGATCTTTAAATAACTGGAAATGACTGCAATGCATGAGACTTCATATAGCATCTTCGTTCTTAATACCTGAGAAAAACATTGCTAAAGTGTCAACATAAAGTTGGTGAGTTCATAGGTTTTTGTTTAACCAGAAATAGTTAATGTTTATGAATCACAAGATTTCATCCACATATGACAATATAACAAATACAAAGTCATATAAATTGCATTACTATTGTCTAAGCTCATGACACCGAAGCGTTAACATATACCAACAATGAATGAATGCCCTTGCAGGTGTCTAACCCGGGACACCCGTAATCTGACTCAAATGAAACTGTATTCGCTTGACTAATGTCAGTCCAAGTCGAACAGGGACGTCAATCCCGATAGATCTATCCATAACATTCGCGCTTACAAGTAATTAACGGTTCATGATAAATCGGGCAAATAACAACTTGGGTTAAATCGGGACTTAGACCAATCAGTAATGTATAATTGTACTTGTATTCACATGTTTGAAATAAGCAATGTCCTCACCCCAAAAGATGATTTAAAACAGTAGAGTAGGGGCTATGAAAACTCACCTTGTCAGTTAATCGTCTGGAATTGATAATGGATCAATGCACGTCAAATAGTGACTCGGTCAAACACCTAAGTAATTATGACAAATCTGAGTTTACATTCTAAGGACTTAATGTATGAAATGAATTATTCAAATGATTCATCTAATGTCATTATCGTTTATGAGGTAACGTTTTATGTTTTCAAAATGTTGATTAAACCGTTGGCTCTAGGGATGATACACGACATTACATCTATGAGTATATAAAATTGATAAAATTATGCGTCGTAACTTATATTTACATGTTCATGGGATTTTATTTATACTATAATCGTCAATTAATTCGTAGAATTATCAATTTTATATATTATGGTTCGTTTGTCTTGTTTAAATAATTTATAAAAATTATTTATTTATATCTAATACTCTTAAGTTTTAAAATAGTAAGTTTTAGTCCCTCTATTTTTTAAGTTAAGTAAATTACGCAATTAACCCTTAAGTTTTCACATTATCACTTTTAATCCCTTAATTTTCCAAAATAGTATTTATCCAATATTTAACTTTTACATTTCAAATTTTACGCTTTCAATCCTATAACTTTTACGTTTTAGCTTTAAAATATTTTTAGTGTCAAATAAATTATATAAACCGTGTTAGATTCGTTTACTCGTTTAAAATTCGGTTTCGTTGTTACTACTTCTATGTCATCGAAAAATGTTGTTTATAAATTTCTACTTATTCGAAATAGTCTTGTTTTGTTAACGAGTTTGTCAACTCGTTTGGGTCTCGGCATGGGACGACCCAAGGACTCGAAAACATATATGTTTAACATTTCTTTACGTCTAAATTTTATAAGATAAATTACATGCATGTGGCCCTATATGAACATATACAAAACAAACCATGTTGCCCTTGCCTCTTCCCCTTCCCTGTTCGATGGCAGTCAACCTAACAGTGGAGTTAGTAGCCACTGTTGTGGTTTCTTTTCCAGCTTAATGTGACGCTCAAACATGCATGTCTAGGTTTTTCCATTTACCCGTATGATCCCTCTTCTATATGGTTAGCCACGAGTTGTTTAAACATCTAATCACAAGGACGTAGGTTATGTCCTTTACAGGTTTGATAGCTGTGAGAATGGCAACAGCCTTTTATGGCTTGCTTGCGTACATTGTGGTGCGTCTCATGATGCAACCTGGTGTCAAGGTACTTGAGGTCTTGGTACAAACCAACGAGCATACTTTGCTCGGGTCCCTTAGAGTCCGTGACTACCCAACAGCGAGCCACAACTGTAACAATGGCAGCAGCCTACCGTGGCTTGCCCAACGTCTTCCTGGTGCGCCCAGATAGGGTTTTGTCGAGTTCACAACATAAGCAACCTTATGTAAATCATGTATAAACTAGTGTCTACTTGTCCCTAGTGAGCCAACATTTATGATCACGTACATGTGTCGAGTTAAAGTTTTTATAAAGTTTCTTGGTTCGTTATTCGTTTTCATGAATGACATGTTTTACACTAGTTCTCCTACGCACCAATATTTCATGTATGGTACAATGAAAGCTTGGCAGACACACGTACACAAGTATCATGCATGGGTTGTACCATGCATGTCGTGTACTTACCATGCATAGCCGAGGCTCTCATCTAGCTTGTCAAGGGCTAGACATGTTTTGTTTGTGTCGTACGTTAAACTACAAGGTAAATGACATAGTATGATAGACGTTAAGCTACAAATGCGACTTACAGAGGTCCAAGTTTGTTAGGCGATGTGGAGGGGTGACGGTGATGAGATAGCTTAAACCAACCCTTGGTTACTACCCTTTTAAACTCGACGTCTCTTAACTCCTTGAACCCAACGAAACCCTAAACTCAAACCGTAATTGCTTCCTTCTTGTTTTCGTATGTGAGTTATGCTAGAAGTGGATGTGCATGGCTATTATTTATACAACTAAACATTTTCTCAGTTACTGAGATTTTCAAAATGCATGTGAATGCTTATTGTTCCTAAAACTATTTGTTATCATTAGTGTTCCTATTACTATTTTGGAATATCTATTATGCTTGCCTTTATTGAAATTTAGATCAGGTGATGAGATGTAAGCAATAGCATGTGAAAGTTTGGAAAGAAAAGAATATGTAGGGTAGTCATGTAAGGAATATACATGATGGTGTTTTATTTTACATATTTTGAATTTAGTCACAGGTTGCCATGGCTTTTAATTTACATATTAAAATTTTGAGATGGATAGTGTACCAAGATGGAGTCTTTAAAAAGAAGAACTTTGGATGACGTGGGCACGGGTATTTATTCGAGTGTAGATGGTTTCATAAAAATAATATAAGTAGATTACTTTGTTTCACCAAATGTGAAATAAATATGGTTTTATCGCTACTAGTTCTAAAATATCTTTTTAGACACAAAAGCAATAATAGTGATATTCACGTGCTATTTAGACTTTCTATAACACCAAGTAATGCATGCCGTTCATAGAATAACTTTATTTTGAGATTAACGATAAATTTTGCAAATTTTGCAGTATATAATTTTACTTAAGGAAAAAAAGAAATCTGAATTTTTACGGAGTGTCACAGTCTCCCCAGGTTAGGAGATTTCGTCCCAAAATCAAGACGTCTTAGGAGATTGTGGATTTGCAAACAAGTAAGGGTATTTGCTCTTGAACTGGTCCTCACGTTCCCACGTGTATTCTGGACCTCTACGTGCATTCCAACAGACTTTAACGATAGGTATATGGCTTCGCTTGAGTTGCTTGACCTCACGGTCCATAATCTCTACGGGTTCTTCAACGAAATTAAATTTGTCGTCGAGTTGAATTTCCTCCAGGGGAATAACGAGTGTGTCATCGGACAAACATTTCTTTAAGTTGCAGACGTGGAACACATTGTGCACTCTACTAAGCTCCTGGGGTAATTCCAATCTGTAAGCTACTGGACCGATCTTTTCTATGATTTTAAAGGGTCTAATATAACGAGGGTTTAACTTCCCATGTTTCCCAAATCGAACTACACCCTTCCAGGATTCGACATTGAGCATAACCTTATCTCCAACTCCAAATTCAAGGAGCCTACGCCTCTTGTCAGCGTAGCTCTTTTGTTGATCGTACACCGCTTGCATGCGATCTATAATCTTAAAGATCTTCTCTGTAGTCTCGTGGATAATCTCTGGTCCAGTGAGTTATGCTTCTCTAACTTTAGCCCAACAAACAGGTGAACGACACTTTCTATCGTAAAGTGCTTCGAACTTTGCGGCCTTAATACTCGTGTGATAACTGTTGTTGTACAAAAATTCTATAAGGGGTAAGTGGTTATCCCAAACATTCTCAAAATCGATTACACAGGCTCTCAGCATGTCTTCTAATGTTTAGATGGTCATTTCACTCTAACCATCGGTCTGAGGATGATAAGCAGTACTCAAGTCCAACTGCGTACCCAATACCTCATGCAAAGATTACCAAACTCTCGAAGTGAAATGGCTATCATGATCGGAGATAATTGACACAGGTATACCATATCTTGATACTACTTCCTTAAAGTAAAGTCTTGCCAGTTTCTCTGTCAAATCGGTCTCCTTCATTGGCAAGAAGTGAGCAGACTTGGTGAGACGATCAACAATGACCCAAATCGTATAGAATCCTGCTGCCGTTCTGGGCAGCTTGGTGACGAAATCCATTGTTATCTTCTCCCACTTCCATTCTGGTGTTTTGGGTTAGACCAGTATACCGGAGGGCTTCTGGTGTTCGGCCTTGACCTTGGCACAAGTCAGGCATTTGCTGACATATGTGGCAATGTCAGCCTTCATGTTTGGCCACCAATATAACATCTTCATGTCATGGTACATCTTGTCGGATCCTGGATGAATAGAATACTTTGACTTATGTGACTCGTGCATAATCAAAGATCTCGTGTCATCGTAACACGGTAGCCAACTTCTATTATCCAAACATAATGTTCCATCAGCGCGGGCTTCTAACTTCTTTAGCATGCCACCAATATCTTATGCTTCAATGTTTCCAATCTTAATTGCTTCTTTCTGAGCCTCAAGGATTCGTGATGGAAGGTCCAAGCCAATAGTCATAACCAAGGCTCTTACTTGTAATGGTTTGATCTTTTCCTTTTGACTCAAAGCATCTGCTATGATATTTGCTTTCCCTGTGTGATAACGAATCTCGTAATCATAGTCACTTAGGAGTTCTATCCATCGACGTTGCCTCATATTGAGTTCTTTTTTATTCAGGATATGTTGTAGGCTCTTATGATCAGTGAACACTACACACTTTGTGCCATACAAATAGTGTCTCCAGATCTTTAGGGTGAACACTACTGCTCCTAATTCCAGATCATGAGTGGTGTAGTTCTTCTCGTGGACCTTTAGTTATCTGGAAGAGTATGCAATAACCTTCATTCTCTGCATCAGTACCACACCTAACCCTTTTATGGATGCATCACAGTACACCACAAAATCATCACTGACTTCCGGTAGTGCTAAAATAGGTGCATCACATAGTTTCTGTTTCAATAATTGAAAAGATGTTTCCTGTTCTTCACCCCAATTAAACTTCTGGTTCTTCTGCGTCAGCTCAGTCATAGGCTTAGCTATTTTAGGGAATCCTTCGATGAATCTCCTATAGTAACCTGCAAGACCTAAGAACTGGCGAATCTCCGAAGGAGTGGTTGGAGATGCCCAATTCTTAACAGCCTCAATCTTAGCTGGGTCTATGTGAATACCACTGCTATCAATCACGTGTCCAAGGAATTTTACCGTATTGATCCAAAATTCACACTTGGAAAATTTAGAATACAGTTCTTCCTTCTTCAGCAACTCCAGAATAGTTTTTAGGTGTTCCTCGTGTTCTTTCTCATTGCGAGAGTATATGAGAATATCGTCGATGAACACAATCGCAAACTTATCCAAGTATGGCTTGCACACACGGTTCATGAGGTCCATGAATACCGCAGGTGCGTTGGTCAACCCAAAAGGCATAACTTGGAACTCATAGTGTCTGTATCGTGTTCGGAAAGCAGTCTTAGGGATGTCTTCTTCTCTAACCCTCAACTGATGATAACTTAACCTTAAGTCAATTTTCAAATAGATGATGGATCCTTGCAACTGATCGAATAAGTCATCGATCCTTGGTAATGTTGTACGAAAATTCTACTAGGGGTAAATGTCTATCCCAACCATTCCCGAAGTCAATCACGCAAGCTCTTAGCATGTCCTCTAATGTTTGAATAGTTCTCTCACTCTGACCATCGGTCTGAGGATGATAAGCAATACTCAGGTTCAACTGCGTACCTAATGCCTTATGTAAGGATTGCCAAACCCTTGAGGTGAAATGGCTATCAAGATCGGAGATGATTGAAACTGGTATTCCATGTCTTGCTACTATCTCCTTCATGTATAGCCTCATCAATTTTTCTGTCGAATCCGTCTCCCTCATTGGCAGAAAGTGAGCAGACTTGGTAAGACGATCAATAATGACCCAGATCGAGTTGAATCCTGCTGCCATTTTGGGTAGCTTGGTGATGAAATCCATTGTTATCTTTTCCCATTTCCATTCTGGTATATCGGGTTGGACCAATAAACCAGAGGGCCTTGATGTTTAGCTTGACCTTGGTCACAAGTTCAGGCATTGATGACATATGTGGCGATGTCAGCCTTCATGTTTGGCCACCAATATAACATTTTCATGTCACGGTACATCTTGTCAGATCCTGGATGAATAGAATACTTTGACTTATGCGACTCGTGCATAATCAAAGTTCTCGTGTCACCGTAACACGGTAGCCAACTTCTATTATCCAAACATAATGTTTCATCAGTGCGGGCTTCTAACCTCTTTAGCATGCTACCAATATCTTCTGCTTCAATGTTTTCAACCTTAACAGCTTCCTTTTGCGCCTCAAGGATTCATGACGGAAGGTCTAATCCAATGGTCATAACCAGAGCTTTTACTCGTAGCGGTTTGACCCTTTCCTTCCGACTCAAAGCATCTACTACAACATTTGCTTTCCCCGGGTGGTAACGAATTTCGTAATCGTAATCACTTAGGAGCTCTATCCATCGGCGTTGCCTCATATTGAGTTCTTTTTTATTTAAGATATGTTGTAGGCTCTTATGATCAGTGAACACCATACATTTTGTGCCATATAAATAGTGTCTCCAGATCTTCAGGGCGAACACTACCGTTCCTAACTCCAGATCATGAGTGGTGTAGTTCTTCTCATGGATCTTTAGTTATTTGGAAGCTTATGCAATAACCTTCATCTTTTGCATTAGTACCGCACCTAACCCTTTTATGGATGCATCACAGTACACCACAAAGTCATCACTGCCTTCCGGTAGTGCTAAAATAGGTGCAACACATAGTTTTTGTTTTAGCAATTGAAAAGCCGTCTCTTGCTCTTCACCCCAATCAAACTTTCTATCCTTTTGTGTTAGCTCCGTCATAGGTTTAGCTATTTTAGAGAATCCTTTAATGAATCTCCTATAGTAACCTGCAAAACCTAAGAACTAGCGAATCTCCGAAGGAGTGGTTGGAGATGCCCAATTCTTAACCAACTCAATCTTAGTTGGATCTACGTGAATACCACTGCTATCGATCACGTATCCAAGGAACTTCACTGTATGGATCCAAAATTCGAACTTGAAAAATTTGGCATACAGATCTTCCTTCTTCAACAACTCTAGAATAGTCTTCAAGTGTTCTTCGTGTTGTTTCTCGTCACGGGAGTATATGATGATATCGTCAATGAACACAATCACAAACTTGTCTATGTATGGTTTGCACACACGGTTCATGAGGTCCATGAATTTACTGCAGGGCGTTGTCAACCCCAAAAGGTATAACTTGGAACTTGTAGTGTCTGTATCGTGTTTTGAAAGTAGTCTTGGGAATATCTTCTTCTCTGGCCCTTAACTGATGGTAACCTGACCTTAAGTCAATTTTCGAGTAGATGCTGGATCCTTGCAACTGATCGAATAAGTCATCAATTCTTGGTAGAGGTATGATTTTCACTCTGAGTTTATTCGGATTCACCGATAATCGATACACATTAAGAAATATCCATCTTTTCTTTTTGACAAATAAGTTTGGTGCTCCTCGGAGAGGAACTTGGTCTTATATATAACTTTGTTGGAAAGTTCTTTCAGTTGCTCGGCTAATTCCTTCATCTCTGCAGGTGCAAGACGATATGGTGCACGGGCACATGTTGCAGCTTCGGGTATCCGCTCGATGTGAAATTCTACTTGGCGTGTCAGGGGTAATCCTGGGAAATCTTTAGGAAATACTTCTAGAAAGTCTCTGATGACAGACACATATTCTATTTATTTTTCGGATGCCTTAGTTTCCTCTTTCTTCATCATTTGAATTAAGAACACTTGACATCCTTTGTCGATTTGTAACATTCTCGTCCTGATGCTCGAGATGACTTCTAGTCTAGACTTATTTTTAACTCCGCTTCTCTCGCCTTGTATGATTAGCTTATATTCTATTGGACACGAATGTACTTCTATAAACAAAACCTCCGCGCGATGCTCGGCCATCCAATCCATTCTGACGAAGACGTCAAAACTTCCTAGTTCTATAGGGAGTAAGTCAATTTTGAACAGGTGATTTTGCAAGTTAAGGGTACACCCTCTTAAAATAGTATTTGTGGTTAGCGACTTTCCGTCGGCTAGCTCCACACTATAATTAGTATCTAGGGTTGTAGGAGGGATGTCTATATATTTACTAAAAGCATATGACACAAAGCTTCTATCCGCACCAATATCAAATACCACCGAAGCATAAACATTATTGATCAGGAATGTACCATTCACCACATTATTATCTTTCACAGCAGCCTCAGCACATAGGCTGTATACTCTGCCAGGTGCTCTGCGTCCTCCTTGAGTGCTGGTTGATGCTTGGTTATTTCCCTTAGGGTTTCCTTGATTCTGCCTCTGATTGTTCTGAGGATTTTGTTGGTTGCCTCGAATTTGGTTCCCACGGCCTTGGCCTCCATTATTCGGGCACTTGTTCTTGTAATGTCCCTTTTCGCCACATCCAAAGCAAGTAACATCACTTCCCTGTCCTCCTTGGCTTCCGGGTCCACTTTCGCTTGCGGGAAGAGGTAAGGCTCGGCAGTCTTTGACTTTATGTCATGCCCTTCTACAGTTGTGACAAGTAGAAGGGCATGCGTCAGTGTGGTGTCATCCACACTTCCCGCAGTAAGGTAATTTGCCAACGTAAGAACCTTGCCCAGCTGTAAACACCCTTGCTATCTCTAGACGTTTGTTCGGATTGAGATTACTAGTGATGTTGGGGTTGTTGTTGTAGTGGTTTCTGTTCCATTTCTGCTTGTCACTAGAATTTTCTCCTAACTCTTGGACTACTTGGTACATCAACCCTTGAGCCATTTCAATCGCTTCATGCAAATCTACTGGTTTGGACGAGGTTACATTACCCTTGATGTTCAAAGGTAGACCTTCAATGTAACGTTCCAACAACCGGTCGGTGTTGGGTACCATTTCAGGGCATAAGAGGATGAGTTCTTGGAAACATTAATTGTAGGCGGTAAGGTTTATGCCTTTCACCTTTAAATTCCACAATTCATTTTCCATTTGCTTGACTTCATTTCGAGGACAGTACTTCCGGATGAACATAACCTTGAAATCACTCCAAGGTGTTGCATGAGCGATATCGAGAGTAACAGAACGAACGTACACGTTCCACCAAGTTAAAGCACTATCTAGCAGTGTGCTAGAAGCAAACTTAACTCTATCACCTTCTACAACGTTGCTAATCCCAAATTGAGATTCTAGTTTCTTAAACCATCGGGTTAAGCCTACAGCACCTTCAGTACCATGGAAGTTTTCATACATGATTGCACGGAATTCTTTGTAGTTGCCTGCCTTATTCTGGGAAGAGTTAGATCCTAGGTTGGTCTCTTCTTGAGTGCTTGTAGCATGAGTCACAGCGGCAGCTGCGAGTGCTTCAGCTACTCTTGTGGCAATGAGCTTGTTAAACATTTGAGTGTCAATGCCACTGTTGATGTCCACGTTGTTTCGGTTGGTCGAACGGTTGACTGGAGGGTTTCGGCGGACAGTTAGGCGTCGTCCGAGTGCCATTTTTCTATAAGATGGACAATGGAAATGACAGTTATGACATGTACGAAAATTATATGCGTAAAGATAGTCACGGTACTACTAAATGCTTGTCTTTTGAAATCAATACTATTATTATTCGCAAACACGATACTCATTCCGAAGAGTAAGGGGATACAAGAGTTCACTAGCCGTGACAAACCCATAGCTTAGTGGTTGTACAAAAGACAGAAATAAAACTAGTTGTTGTTACGGTAGATTCGCTGGACCACTTCCTCGAGTGCCTCCTTCCTCTTCTGTCATGCTTCCTCCTGAGCATTACTAGCATGATCCTCCGCATCCTCACACACTTGTCTAAGCTGAGTAATCAGTTCGTCCACAGATAGCGTCTCCAACAAACTTTCCTCAACTCGGGGCTTCACATCCCACAGTGTCAGGAAGGCTTCTAACTCCTCCAAACAGGCATTTGGGTAACGGTCCATGTCCTCGAGAATGGTATGCAACTGTCCTCTAAGGCGCGTCGTGCATACGGTCAAGACTGTCTCAGGAACAGGCACCGAACCCTGACCAGTTTCCGTCCCGTAGGCAGTTAGAGCTTCTTCTCTCTGGGTGGGGTCCGTTTCAGCAATCATCCGCTGGTAAGCAGCCATCGAGAATGGGGATGAAGGTGAGGGTGGTGGAGTAACAGGATCAAGTTTTATTCATCAAGGTTAATAGCAAAAATATCTGGGGCCGTTTAGCAGATTTTGGTCAATGGGTTAAAACAGACATTACGAGCGGTCGTCTGATATGTTGGGGGAATGGTATTCGGAGGGCAAATTAAGTAATCCGGAGATAGGATGTCTCCTATGATACACTAGGGGAATATGTTGGGGGAGTCTGTGATTGTCTCATGGTATACACGTGAGGGAGTGTATCTGGATGTCTGGGAGGTATCGGAGTGTCTTAATTCATCCGAGTTCGACATGTCGCTGAGACAAGAAAGTATGAAATAAGGATATAGGTATATTTCAAAATATGCATAGTTGAGTCTGTTTAATACACATGTATCCCATATTAAGTATATGTACTTCAGATATGTCTACTTCACATGTATCCCATTTAAATATATGTAGTCCTTCGATTGTTGATTCCTATGTACCCCATACTGAGTAACCAGCAATGACAGTCGGTAGAAGCATAATAGTCATGTTAAGCAGATAAGTAGTTATAGTCTAGTGCTCCCTAATGCAACCTAGTTCTCTATAACTCAGAGCTCTGATACCAATCTGTCACACCCCCAAAATATCAGAGTATAATGGCAACCGAGGGCGTGCGACTTCATGAATACCATGCTTCTAAGCAATACAGAACGACCTCTATATGAGACGTTTAAGAAAATTGATCACTTGTATTAGAAAATAATAAATTGTTTAAACATTCTGCGGAAGCATAAAATAGACAATACGACATCGTTTTTAAATAATACAAATGATCTTTACATAACTAGAAATGACTGCAATGCATGAGACTTCATATAGCATCTTCGTTCTTAATACCTAAGAAAAACATTGCTAAAGTGTCAACATAAAGTTGGTGAGTTCATAGGTTTTTGTTTAACAAAAAATAGTTAATGTTTTATGAATCACAAGATTTCATCCACATATGACAATATAACAAATACAAAGTCATATAAATCGCATTACTATTGTCTAAGCTCATGACACCGAAGCGTTAACATACACCAACAATGAAGGAATGCCCTTGCAGGTGTCTAACCCGGGACACCCGTAATCTGACTCAAATGAAACTGTATTTGCTTGACTAATGTCAGTCCAAGACAAACAGGGACGTCAATCCTGATAGATCTATCCATAACATTCGTGCTTACAAGTAATTAACGGTTCATGATAAATCGGGCAGATAGCAACTTGGGTTAAATAGGGACTTAGACCAATCAGTAATGAGTAGTTGTACTTGTATTCACACGTATGAAATAAGCAATGTTCTCACTCCAAAAGATGATTTAAAACAGTGGAGTAGGGGCTATGAAAGCTCACCTTGTTAGTTAGTCGTCTGGAGTTGATACTGGGTCAATGCACTTCAAATAGTGATTCAGTCAAACACCTAAGTAATTATGACAAATCTGAGTTTACATTCTAAGGACTTAATGTATGATATGAATTATTCAAATGATTCATCTAATGACATTGTCGTTTATGAGGTAACGTTTTATGTTTTCAAAATGTTGATTAAATCGTTGGCTCTAGGGATGATACGCGACTTTTCATCTATGAGTGTATAAATTTATGAGATTAGGCGCCGTAACTTATATTTATATGCTCATGGGATTTTATTTATACTATAGTCGTTAAGTAAATTTGCAAACTCATCAGTTTTATATTTTTCGGTTCGTTGTCTTGTTAAATAATTTATAAAAATGATTTATTTATCTAATACTCTTAAGTTTTAAAATAGTAAGTTTTAGTCCCTCTATTTTCTAAGTTAACAAATTATGCAATTTAACCCTAAGGCTTTCACATTATTACTTTCAATCCCTTAATTTTTCCAAAGATTTCTTTTCCAAAATACTTCACAACCAAGAGTATAAAAAGTTAAAAAATCTCACTTAAAGAAAACACAATTTGTATATATTTTATCCAGGACGAAAATGTATTGTTTTTTCACGGTTGAGTCCCAATAACTGAAATTCGTGAATTGAGAATTTAGGAATAATTCGGATTCGAGTTTAGAATAGTAAAGGATTTTTAATTTGTTGATTACACTACGAAATATAATAGCACAAGCTAAAAATAATGGAATAGCACGAAATTTAAATGCACTAAACGTATTAAACGGTAAAACGGGTCTAAGACTGAAATTTAAGAAAAATAAAGCCTACACTAAATTTTATATTTTTCCTAGACACTAAATGACAAAAGAAAATTTTATAAAAAAGAAAAATATTTTTTTATTAATTTTTGAATTTTTTATGATTTTTCTAAGATTTAATGAATTAACAAAAATAAACTTTTTCTAAAAATTAACACTAAAATTTTTCTTTTATTTTTCAAAAATACTAGATTTAAAATGAAAATTAATGCAAAAAGAATTTTAATTTTTCAACTATTTTTCTATTTTTTATGATTTTTATAAGAAAAAGTAATAACTAAAATCTATTTTAATTGCTAGAAAATACAAATTTAACTGGAAAAATATAGAAAAATGGTTTTAATATGCTAAAATGGTGCAGAAAATTAATAGAAACAAAAGCCCTAATTTTTAAAACCCAATTGAACCCTAATTTATTCAATTAAAACTTTAACCTAATTTTTAATAAAACTAAAAACAAAAATATTAACTTTTTTATTTAACTAAGAAAGACAGGGTAAAAAGTGAAAGAAAGTAAACTACAGGGTAGGCGGGCTAATATTTGGAATTTTACACTACAATAGAAACAGATAACCTTGAAATTTGAGAAAAGTTCAAAACAGACCCTGCGATTTCAGCTTAATTTGCTTATTGAAAAAGTGGCTTTCAGCCAAAACTCAAAACTACAAAGTTACTAAGGGGCTTATTTCTAACAACTTTAATAAAAGCACTTCTACCTTTGGACAAAAGAATAAGCTAAAAAATAAGCCAACAGTTCCCTGTTACAGAAAGTGCTAGTTTGAAAAGAGATTTGGAATTTGGCTTATTGTGAGCTTATTACTTGATGAAAATTGAAACTAAAAGATACTTATTCTAGCTTAAGATGTGTATGAAAAGGATTTACACTAAAATTACCCTATGTTTAGCAAATTTAGGTAGAAAATTAAGATGAGAAAATGCAAGTTTTGACTTAAACTGTTTTGAGCTTTTTTCACATAAGCTAAGAAGCTTATTTTTACACTTTAAATGCTGAGATTATAGAAATAAGCTACTCTAATTATCTAAAATCAACCTAGCTAAAAGGATTTTGCAAAGTTTTCATGAAAATAGAAAAATTTCAAAAAGTAAAATGAAAAATCTATGCTGATATGTTGTGTGCTTAGCTGATGCAAATGGCAGCTGGTGCAATTGGCTTTGCACAAAGATGTAGGCTAAAATTTCCAAACTAACACTTTACTAAATGTACTAAGTGTGCTTAGCCAAACCTTGAACTCTAAATTGCTTGTAAATTCCTAAAGTCTACAACTCTTATAGTGACTGAAATATGCCCTGGTGCAAAATGAAAGATTTAACACTCTATACTTTGTAAAAGTAGATCCTAACCTCTAAAACTTGTATAAAACTTTGTTAAACATCCTAACTCAGCTGTATGATATGTTTTGACAAAGTAGAGCTGACTTTAAGAGTCAATGTATGCCTAAACCAAACACTCCTTATACTTGACTGTAATAACTAAATTGAACTTAAAATACTGATTTAAAGCTAGACAACTAATACCTTTTATCTACTTAAACTGATTTTAACCTAATTAAGCTAATTAAGCTGTAAAACTTGCAGCTTATTTGTGATAATAAACTAGATTATCTACTAGCTTAAACTAACTAAATTTATGACAGAATTGAAAAAGTAAAATCTAGATGAATTTAAGCTAAAACAGTTTAACAACAATTATATCTATAAGCTAACTAATCATAATGAAACAAGATTAAGTTCTATTTCAACTAATTATTAAGCAATATGTAAAAAGCTATAAATGCTAAATTGAACTTTAGAAAGAGAAACCTGAGATTAGAAGAGCCTTCACACTTAAGCTATCCAAGTGTAGAGGCTTAAGTGTTCCTAGATGGCACCATGCCTCTAAACCAGCTTAATAAGCTAATTGAGCTTATTAGAGCTTAAAACTCCTTGTAGCTTCCAAAATTGTACACAAAGCTCTCAAGTGATCATACTAGATTGTAACTTGACAAATTTGAGTAAATGAATGCTTTAAAACAGAAATTTACTAAAATTGAGCTTATAGAAAGCAATAAGCTAAATGAGCTTATTTAAAGCTTATTTGGTTAAATTCAACTTCAAACTGAAAACATAAGATTAATAAATGTGTAAATCGACTTGTATTACTGAATTAAAGAAGTACAAATTAAAATGAAACGATTACAAGAGCTTAAAAGCTTAATTGCTTAAAGTAAGATTTAAATTGCTTAAAAACGGAAAATTACAAAGTAAAAGAAATTTAAAACTAAAACTACTACTGAAAAATGATGTCCTAGCCTTCTATTTATAGAGGAGAGGTGAAGAGAGGGAAGGTTTTCTAGAATGGTCCTTTAAATCCTGGCCCTTGATCTTTTGAAGTCGAATTGTGGCCGTTTGATGAGTTTAGTGAGGTGGCCTGGCCAATGAGCTGCTGCCACGTGTTTTATTATGATTGGTGAGAATGTATGAACCGGATTGAGGGCTTAAAAAGGAGCGGGGGTGGGGAAATTTGGGATTGGGCTGTGGGAATTTTTGGCGGGAAATTCAGTTGTAGCTGTTAGACAGTTGCGAGAAATGCGGGGTGTTTATTTGAATGTTTGGAGTATTGACATAATTGGTCCTTGTGCTTCTAGCCGCCCCTTTCTAGTTATAAACAAAGGTTTCAAGATGGCAGTTATGGTCCTTGTGGTTTTTCTTTCTTTCTTTCTTCTTTATAAATCACACTTTCTTCTCTTGGCAACTTTGGTCCTTTGACCTTCAAAACTTCACATAAGCT
>BQNB010071839.1:0-29771 GCA_026074375.1 Tanacetum coccineum
CCTCCCTATACTAGGAATTTTATGCCACCAAAATCTGATTTAGTTTATCCTAGTCTAGATGATTTTGTTGATGTAAATGAGTTTGTTAGTAAGCATGTAGTTGAAAATCCTACTGTTGAGACTAATGAACCTAAGACTACTAGGAAAGAAAATGGAGCCCTAATTATTGAGGATTAGGTGTCTGAAAGTGAGGAAGATGATGAGCCTAAGTTTCAAACAGCTAAGCCTAATTTTACTAAAATTGAGTTTGTTAAACCTAAAACTGATAGGAAACCTATTAAGCAAATTAGGCAAGACACATACAGTCCATCTTTCAGTCCATCTAGAAGTCCTAGATAAAACAAGAGAAATTGGAACCAAAAGATGTCTAAAAAATTAGGGAATGAGTTTGAGATGTTCAACACAGCTTTTCATGTGTGTGGTAGTTTTGAACATTTGAGGAAAGATTGCAATAACTGGTATAATAATTAATGGTTTAAAAAACCAGTTTTGACCAATGTTCAAAGGGTGAACAAACGGAATTTCTCTAAATTAACTCACCCCAGTCTAAAAAGGAACATGGTTCCAAGAATAATCTTAACTAGGTCTAGCCCAATTTCCCTTAATGCTGCTAGACCAGTTAATACTGGTCAACCAAGAACAATAGGAAATAATGCAGGACCGATGAAAAATGTTATTAATAATTCATATTCAACTGCTAGAAGGCCTTTTAACAAAATAACAGCAGCTAATAACAGTAATTCTAATAAGAGGGTTAATACTATTAATGATAAAAATGTTAATACTGCTAGGCCAAATGCAGTAGTTAATACTGCTAGGCCAAAAGCAGTTCTTAGTGCTGTTAAGGGAAACAAGAGAAATGTTGTTAAGGCCTCAGCATGTTGGGTTTAGAGACCAAAACATAAAGTCTTAGACCATGTCTGCATAAACAATGGTTCATCAATGTCCTTTAAAAGATTTGACTATGTTGATGCACAAGGCAAATCTAAGTCAGTAATGGCTTGGGTGAAAATAATTTTCCTACCATTATGTGCAGGGCAATCCACAGCAAGATTTGAAGGATAAATGAGTGATTGACAGTGGATGCTCCATGTAACACCCCCAAATTGGGTCATAGCGGAATATGGGTTGAGGGTGGTACTTCATAGATCAATAACACAAGATATATATAAGAATGACCATTAAAAGCCGTTTAAACTGATACATTGGATTTAACAAATTGTTTGTTACAAAAGCCCAAAGCTTCATTTGTTTACTTGTTCAAAATACAAAGATTTATAGCCCATAGCAAATATACAAAATGTAATGCGACAACATCTTTAAAACGTCAACATATTGTTGAGTGAATTCATAGGTTTATAAAATATATAATGTAGGACCGCAAGATTTGCCCATGATAATGCAATAGATGCAAACATCATAAAATGTAATTACATTTCCCTAAGCTCATGACACAGAAGCTCGACATGTATGAATTGCAATATAAATTGCCAACATTGCCCGTGATGATGTTCTAACCCGCAACATCCTATGTACGACATCGTATACATTCATTTTCTGGTAAACCGGCACAGTGAGCATGAATCACCCGAACGGGGATGTCAATCCCAAATAGATCTATTTATAACAATCGCGCTCACAACAGTAATTGACAGTTCATGATAATGGGCTCAGAGGGTTATCACTACTTAGGCAAACACGTAATCGTAAATGTGAAATGTCCAATTGCGTCCAATTGTAAAAACATGCATATGTTTCTCACCCCAAAACTTGTAAATCATTAAAATGTAAAACGTGGGGCTATGGACTCACTTTGAGTTAATGATAATCCAAATACAACAGAAAATGCGTCACTAAAATGACAGAATGCAACCTAATCCAATACAGGTCGTATAATTACTAAGTACTTTGATTAACTACTACCATATACATTACATATGATAGACTACATCACCATCTAATTGCGTTTGTGAAATCGTATTTATAAAGTTAAAACGTTTATAAATAGTTCAATAGTAAAAACGACGTAACTTTATCGTTTTAAGCCCGTTTCTTATGTCCACGCTTTCGTATTATGACGAGTTATCAAAATTTTACATTTTCATATTTTTGACCTACTGGTGAACAGTACTTTTTACAATTCATGATAGTTTATAAATTTATTTTTATAGATTTAGTTATCGTAAAACTCGTAAATGTTGTATTTCATTCATTTTAACTTCGTTTTTAGTGATTCTTTCGAGCACGTCTTTGTTATTAAAAGTTCTATCATATTAATGATGTTTTCAAAATGTTCATGTCTGAGATGAACAGTAATTTTTATAAAATTATTTTTATAAAAGTATTTATTATCGTAACTCGATAATATTCATAAACTCCTTCGTTGTTAATTTGAAATAAAAAATATGATTTCTTATTGTATTGGAATTATTAAAATATGTTTGATCTGAGGAAATAATAACCAACTTATATATAAGTATATTTTGTAACTTGTTTTTACTAAATCTATTGTATAAACCCGTTTATTATGTCCATAACTTGTTAATTACGTATATTTTTTGTGATAAATCGAGTTTTTCGATGTTTCTTACCTTTTTAGAATCTTATGATAGTTAGTAATTTTATAAAAGTATAAAATTAAATATTTTATTTTCGTCCATGCCTTGGAATTCGAACTAAAACAGCCTCTTATTAATAATTAGGTATTTATATATATAAACTTGTTTTATTTAGTTTTCAACTTAGTAAATCACCACAAGTCCTTCATAACCCTTTATATCATATGTCATACATATTATAGTATCCATTAGTCCATAGTTTGTCCAAGTGTCCAAGATAACAAGTCCTTAACAACACTTATAAATCATAAACTCATTAAGTAGACTTTTAGTTAACTAGTTTATACATATAATTTTTATACATAACCAACAAGTGTACAATACTTATACTCCCTTTATAACATGACATTAGAAACCATATAACATGTGTAAAATTATACAAAACCATAACCAAGTGTAAAATCCATTTTACAAGTTTAAAAGTATCCTAAATGGTGATTTGCTACATAGAACTTATATATACATAAAATCATAAATGTAAAGACATAAAGAGTTTTAGATGACCTTAATATAATATGTGGTGATGAACAACTAGATCTAAACCCTTGTTTAGCAACCAAACCCTGACTTGCAAGACTTGAAAACCCTAATCTCAACCAAAACCCTAATCTTGCTTTATCCTTGCTTAACCCTTGTAAAGTCTTAACCAAGCCTTCAAACCTCCTTGGAATAGCTTAGATATAGTGTAGGAATGCTTGTAAATGAGGTAATTAAAATTGTGTGGAGTATTTAGAGGTTTTTAGGTTATGTCATTGGTATAGAGAGAGAACAAGAGAGATGTGACTTTGTTTTTGGTAAAGGAAATGGATGTGTGTCTGTTATCTTTCCTAGTGCAATACTTATATGATATAAGGACTAGTCAAATGTTTAAAACAAAGACCAAAAAGACCAAGAAAGTTGCAAGGGGGGGGGACAACAACATTGAGGGTTTTAGGGATGACTAGTGGTCAAAACCACTAGTCATGCTCTAAGTCTTACTAACTCTTGAGATGTACAAGTCCTTTATGTTCTTTTGTTCCCTTAGATGTAGGTTATCCCATGAAATCAAGGATGGAAATGACTAGCTAAAGTCTTGTATGAAAAATGGAAGTATTACTTGCATTTGTAAGTTGGTAACTTTTTATTTATAAGTTGTAGTTTTTATTTATAATGTACATACTTGAAATGTATAAGTCTTGGTTTACTTCCTTATATATGGGACGACACAATATATAACCATGGGTAAAGTTTTATAAAAACTTTAAGCATTGGAAATAAGAATGGGCATTTGTTGAAGCGTAGATTAATTATGGTGATTTCGGGAATGCCTAAGCGTATTTTATCGCGAAAGGTAAACACTTTACATAACTGATGAAAATAAATTGAACAAAGTTAATAATTATCTTCAAAATAATTACTTAACACTTTCTTGATGTAAACATTTAAGTGTTTGATACCCGTTTACATTGAACGATAATTTTTAGCTTACGCGATTTAACTTAACGATTTCTATTTAAAAGCAAACATGTACAATACTAAAAGTAAATAGTAAATTTATTGACGTTGTACAATGACCCTAAAACATGGGGTGTTATAGTCTCCCCCCGTTAATTGAGCCTTGTCCTCAAGGCTTAAGACGCGGTACTTGACGACGGTGCGGTCGTTGTGAAGAGGTGTGGATATTTCTTCCGGAATTGGTCTTCACGTTCCCAAGTGAACTCCGGACCTCTCCTGGAATTCCATCAAACCTTGATTAATGGAATGCGGCTTCGCTTCAACCGTTAAACTTCACGGTCTATAATTTCTACCAGCTCCTCGACAAAAGGAAGCTTGTCATCAAAGTGAAGTCCATCCAACAGAACAGCTAATGGTTCGTCGGCATAGCACTTTTTCAAGTTGGATACATGAAATGTATTATGAACCCTGCTCAGCTCTTCAGGAAGCTCAAGCTTGTAAGCAACATCTTCAAACCTTTCCAACACCTTGAAAGGTCTAACATATCTGGGGTTTAGCTTCCCCCGTTTGCCAAAACGTACGACCCCTTTCTAAGGTGAAACCTTAAGCATAACCTTATCTCTAACTTGAATTTACATCGGTTTACGATTTAAATCGGCGTAACTCTTTTGTCTATCACGGGCGACTTGCATTGTTTGCTTGATCTGGATGATCTTCTTTGTTGTTTCATTAACTAATTCCGGACCAGTGAGTTGCACTTGTCCAACCTCGGACCAACACACAGGTGAACGACACTTTTGACCATAAAGTGCTTCAAATGGTGCAGCCTTGATGCTAGCGTGATAGCTATTGTTATACGAGAATTCGACTAATGGCAAATGGTTAACCCAACCCTTTCCAAAGTCGATCGCACAGGCACGTAGCATATCCTTGAGAGTTTGAATAGTCCTCTCGCTTTGTCTGTCAGTCTATAGATGATATGCAGTACTCATGTCCAAGTTAGTACCCAAAGCTCTCTGAAGTGATCTCAAGAAATTTGATGCAAATCTAGGGTCACGATCACAAATGATTAAGACAGGGATTCCATGCCTCGTGACCACTTCCTTTAGGTACATTCTTGCCAGTTTCTCTAGGGGATCACTTTCCCTCATTGGTACAAAGATTGCAGACTTAGTGAGTCGGTCAACAATCACCCAAATGGTGTCGTAACCTTGTAACAACTTAGGAAGCTTTGTGACAAAATCCATAGTGATGTTGTACCACTTCCATTGAGGTATATCGGGTTGTACCAATTATCATGATGGCCTTTGGTGTTCGGCCTTGAATTTAGCATACATTAGACATTTGCTAACATAGGTAGTGATGTTGGCCTTCATATTAGGCCACTAATATAGTTTCTTCATGTCTTGATACATTTTGTCAGAACCCAGATGAATAGAGTATTTTGACTTGTGGGACTCGTGCATAATCACATTCCTCAAGTCGCCATAACTTGGTAACCAACTCTTTCCATTTAAGCATAGAGTTCCATCCGCACGAGGTTCCAACTTTTCTGTTCTAAGTTTCTCTAGATCCTTAGAATTTTCAAGCAACGTACCTCCAACATATTCGTTCTTGATGTTCTCTGGTTTTCGTGCTTTAGTATGAGCATTCAGGATTTGTTTAGGAAGATCCAAACCAATAGTCATTAGTAAGGCTCGAACTCTTAATGGTTTACTCCGCTCCATCCTGCTCAAAGCATCAGCAACAACATTCGCTTTCCCCGGGTGGTAACGGATCTCACAGTCGTAATCACTGAGCAGTTCTAACCAACAACGCTGCCTAATATTCAACTCCTTTTGATTAATAACATGTCTCTATTTGTTTATGTTACAGACACCATTTTATATAAAACAACCTGTCTTGTTTTATGTTAATAATTTGGTGTGCTAAAATATTCTTAACTTAAAAAAACAATTAAAAGCAAACTTGACATATGATTAAAATCATAAGGACTAAACAGTATATACTAATTCAGAATTAGTAGAGTGTTGAATTCTTATACTTATACATTTGATAGAATGACGGCTAATACATATATAGAGATAGTCTACGTACGAGTCTCTTCGAGCTATGGATTACAAGTCCAAGGAAGGCGCTTCATGTCTTGCCATTGAAAACAAATAAAAGCTAAAACACATCTTAAATGCTAATAGAATTTTTAATTTTAAACCACGATAATTGCTCAAGAATTTGGACTTTAAATATGATTACTTTTTGTTTAATGCCCGTAGTTTTGATACTCCGTATTTTTTTACTTTTTTCTATAGCCTATTAAGTTTTTATACTTTAAATATCATTAAAGTATAAGGACCACAACTGTATAATTAATTTAGAATGAGTAGAGAGATGTTGGGCTTTTTAGACTTAAGATATACATGCCCAAGAGTTTGTTATATATACGTTATCATCAATACAAGAAAACAAATTAGCCGAGACAGAAAAAGGTTCATATACGGCGGAGGCAGCAGGAATATAACATAAGGTGAAAAAGATTGTATACAGTAAGTGTTTCCATTAAGAAAACAAAAAGCAGTTTCGTGTTTTGCTTATTCGAGTTTCGGCTTATTCCAAGTGCTTATTCGTGGTTTATTGGATTTATTCGTTTTGCTTATTTGTGGTTTTGGGTCACTTGGACTCTCGGCCCAATAAGCCAAGATTAAGCCGTGGTTTATCTTGACCTTATTCTAATGGACGGTTTCAATATTAAATATTTGTAACCATTAAATATGCGGTTTAAACATTAAATGTTGACGGTTTCAACTTTGACCTAATGACCATGATTATGATCTTGTAACCACCATGCATTTATGGAGGATGTTATGAGATTATGGTCATAACTCCTTTTGACCATAAGTTACAACTCGATCATCTTAAGGGACACTCCTCACAGAACAAGGTTGGTTTCTTGAACCCTGGAATGATTACAACAGATTCATGCTTTTATGAAAAGTGGGCAACCATAGATTACTTAACTCAATCATTGACGGGTTACGAGTTTTATCTTGCACCGTATTTACAAGGGTACCATATCTTACCATCTTAATTATTATTAAAATATTGTTCATTTGATTATTGTTTTTTTCCCTAAAACGTGTACACAAAATGCAGCCGTCATTATGTACTCTTCATAATATGCCTCAAACATGGAACGAGATTTATTTTGAATTCTTCTAAGGGTTCAAACACGAATGAGCAATGTTATAGGCTCGCTGGACTTGTGGAGTCGTAAGTATTATCTTAAATATTTAAGATTTCACATTTGTTTCTATAAATTTTAACTCGCACCCATTGGGATGGTAAACGTTGTTTGCAACATGCCGGACGGTGGATACATTAAATATAATGTAAATTCTGCTATATGGTTTGGTTTATGCTCTCTACCTGATCCTTTAAACAAAGTGTGACTGAATAAAGATGTGATTTGTTTCGATTGACGAGAGTAAACCATTAGGTTTACAGGCATGATACTATCTGTGGTTTAGAACCGATAAGCGGCCATGTTATAAACTACAATTATATGCTCATTGGAACGGTAAACCATTGGTTTGCAACCATGCCGAATTGCTTTCTTCAATTGTTATTTTATCAGTATTTAATCAATTAAAAGTGGATACATAAATATATGTATATCTGATGTATGGTCGTATTTAATGTGTTTCTACCTACATCTTATGAAACAAAGTGATTACTGATTAAAGATTGATAGTTTTTTTTTTTTTGTTTTTTTTTTTTTTTTGTTTTGGGCTGCGAAACTATTATGTTTGTAGGCCCATACAAACTCTGTCCAATTAGAGCCGGTACCTCAGCGAATGTTCATAAACCTATGATTTTATGGCCATTTAGGATTGGTAAACAGTGGTTTGCAACCAACCAAAACATATCTTCCAACAACACTTTGGTAGTACTTTTGCCATTTAAATCCATCAGACTAATGGAGAGCATGCGCTCCACAGCAAAATAACATTTCGTAAACACCATATTTTACACCATTGTTGGGTATCATTTCTGAACCACATATAGTATGATGGATGCAAACCTTTTGGCTCATGTGGGTGGTTCGCCTTCTTAGCCTATAATTTGGCTGTTCTCCCATTCTGGATCCTTTTTAAATAATATCACTCATGTGTATTGTGCTTCTATACCTATTGTGTAACTATAAAAAAGATACCAATGGACTTTCTTTTGGTGTGTCATGTTGAACATCGGACGCTGCACCAACTTTGTGAAAAGTAGACGGATGGTAGAGAGTGGGAATTTCTCGCCTCAACAACCTCCATAGGTGAGGTAAGACCGCAGGACTGTTATATACGTCATGGAAAATGTGTGCAGAAAAGGTTTGGTTGCCCTTGACCTATTAAGATGTTATAGGCTATGATGCGATACTTTTACCTTATAGTAGGCGTAGCTTATCCTATACCATATCCTTGCTACTGTATCGTTGAACTGTAGCCCATTTGTTAACGATTATTGTTGGGGAAATAGGATTGTAAAAAGACTTTAATACTGGTATAATAACAGTTAAGTCTGGTAGTGATTCAGTTTAGTTCTGGCAGTACTAAGTATTAATACTTGGCATACTAATTAAGTCTGGTCAGTACTAAGTTAGAACTGGTAAGAGTATCAGTACTATAGTTAGTACTGGTCGTATTTAATTAAGTCTGTTTATATAACAGAATAGTAATAGTTATCTTAGAGATATCTTAGGAGATATCTTAGGAAAAGGAAAGTATTATCTATTTCACGAAGGTAACGTTGATAAAGCCCATTAGGTTCCCTTGGTGTAAAAAAAGGAACCCTAAGCACAATGTTATCTATGCCTCAAATATCAAGTAGAAGCATTAAAGACTTTTAATAGAAATCAATAGCAAATAGTATTATTGTTTCTTACTTAATTCTTGTATTAAGATTGCCCCTAACACTTGATATTCATATCAGTGTCTCACACATTAGTTTTGATTTGGATTTATTCCAGTTAGCAAATGACTACGAAAGGCTATATTCGATCTTAAACCAAGGACCAACAAAAGTGGAATCAGAGCCAATAGCAGGGACACTGAGTATGAAGAATCACTAGAACCGCCACCAAACACTCTCCCCTACAATTCTTTACAAAATTTCTGAAACCGCTAACGATGAATTTCTCACAACATCTCAGTATAAATGAGAGAAATCAAACCAAGAGATGCATCAGACACTGTGCTGGCACCTAAAAAACAACAACCAGGTGATTCCTCAAACAACTGCTATCCTTAAATATTAAACTCCTAAATTCTGAAAAGGAGGAGTATGCTATATTGGCTATGGATATGGAGCATTACGCTTGAGTACATTGACAATTTGAGTTGAAGGTAATTTCAGAATGGAAGACTCCAAGAAGAGAATTGCACAGGAAAGGAGGGTAAGGTTCTAATACTTTCACCAGTAACTGGAAACAAGAAATTCAAGGAGCTGTTGAGAAAGGAAAGGAAGGCTAGAATATCTGATGATGGCCCATTCCCAAAGAGCATATGAAAGAAGATTCATGGAATTGATGATGCAAAAGAGATCTATTGAAGCCATCAGAACAGGTTGGTGGTAATGCACATTCAAAGAGAATATAACAAGAAGGCAGTTTCAAACAACAGTTTGAAGCAGTTTAAAATATCCATTCATAAAGGAGTTAATGAAAAGGGATATGATAGATTCCAACATTACTTTCTCAGTTGGAAGCTCATGGTTGTTGAAGTATCAACTGAGGATGCAAATCAAAAGTTTCTCAAGATCTTTACAAACACCCCCAGCATGACCCATATCGTGGCAATGACTATGAGGAACTAAACCAGAGGTTGACAACTTTATCAATTGATGATTAATACAATAACCTTAGAGTTTTTTGAGCAAGAGAAATCCAAGGTAGCCTCAAAAACATCTTCAAGTGCTCAAATGTTGCTTTTGGTTTCACAAAGCACAAGCAGCACTAATAAGGTTTAATTCTGTGTTTTACTGTGCCTACATAACGTGCATCTCCTTCTACTTCTTCAACCAATATTCCTAAAACAAGCAGTTCATGCTGGTTTTGCTGATGAAGTTATCTATTCCCTCTTTGCCAAACAATCAGAGGACTGGGACTTACTTCATGAAGATCTGGAACAAATTGATGATGTAGACATTGAAGAAATGGACATAAATTGGCAGATAGCAATGATTGCTATTCGAATGAAGAAGTTTTATAAGAAAACAGGAAGGAGAGTTCGCGTGGATGGAAAAACACCTGTTGGCTTTGACAAAAAGAAGCTTGAATGCTTCAATTGTCACAACACTGGTCACTTTGCTAGGGAATGTACAGCAAAGGGGACACATGATGGAAAGAAGAAGAGAGACTCATTTTATCAACATCAAGAAGCTGGGAAGCAAGAGAAGAATCAGATGGGCTTGCTGACAATGGATGATGGGATTGTCAATTGGGGAGAACATACTGCAGTTGAAGAGACAAATCATGCACTTATGGCTATCAGCTCAAGTAATGAGGTAACTTTGTGTTCTAAAACTTGCATTGATTCATACAATACTCTTAAACTACTGTGTGATGAACAAATGAATCAGTTAGGTGATCAAGAAGCACAAATACTTGCCTATAGTCAAGCTGTTAAGAAACTAGAAGCTCAACTTGTTACTTTTCAAAAACAGCAACTTTCTCTAAATGAAAAGCTTACATTCCAGGCTAATGAAATATATGAAAAAGATGAAAAGCTTAAAAGATATAGGAGAATAGGAATGAAAGCTGTAAAAGAAAAGGAACAATTGCAGAAAACATTAGATACATGGAAAGATTCTTCCAAGAATCTTTGGAGATTAATTAATTCTGGCATGAGTTCAAATAGTAAAGTTGGCTTAGGATTTGAAATACAATCAAACAATGAGGTTCTAAGTTATGAGGAAGAAATGAACTTTTCTGTGTTTAAGTGTTCAAAAGAGGATTCAATTGGAAAACCCTTGTACAGTAGATTTACTAAGACTAATGATTTTAAGGGTGTACCACATCCCTTAAGTGGAGATTATACTCCTACACCACAAGATGAAATTGATGAGTCTTTGTATGTTTATGGTAAAAAGGGACCCCAAGAGCCAGAACCTAGTGTATCAGATGATAGATCCAGTGAATTTTCTACCTGTCAATCTAATGACAGTGCAGGATCTATTGGAACTTCCTCTGAACATTCTGTTGATCTTGAATCAGAGATCTCAAGAGTACCTTTAGAAGTGTATGTGTCTACACCTATAACAATAAAAAAAACAAGTGTGTCTGATCGAAAATCAAAAGAAGTTGAACCTAGTTGTGTCTCAAACATAAAAACTCCTAGGCAACCAATCAAAGATCAAGCAACACCTAAAGTTAACCGGAAGAATTGGAATGCTATGATGGAAAGAGAACTAGGGGAAGGATACTCTTTCACAAAGAAGAAATGTTTTGTTTGTGGTAGTCTAAGTCATTTGATTAAAGATTGTGACTATTATGAAAAGAAAAAGGCAAGAGAAGCTGAGGTTAAGAGGGTTGTAAATACTGATAATGGGATGGCAAAACCAGTATGGACAAATGTAAACAGGGTCAATCACTTTAATAAATTTGTTCCTAGATCAGTACAACTTAATGCTGGTAGGCCAAATATTAATTCTGTTAGGCCTAGAGTTAATGCTGTTAGTTCTAATATTAATACTGTTAGATCTAGACAGCCAGTACCTACCAAGATCTCAAACAGTTTTAGTCCCAAAAGACCACAGATGAATCAAATTAATCAAAGAAGGGATTTTTCAAAATCACATTCATCTGTAAGAAGACCCTTTGCAAAAACTACAGCACAAATGTCTCATTCTAATGCTGTAAAGGGAAATTGGGGATCTGCTGTTAAGACCTCAGCAAGTTATAATTGGAGGATCTCTAGACCAAACTCTAATTCTAATGGTGGACTAACTTTTATTAGAACTATGACTACAAAAGGTCCACAAGGCAGACCCAAGCCTGTACAGGCCTGGGTCCCTAAGAGAAACTAATTTCTCTTTTTCATGTGCAGGATCATCCACTCAAGAACATGGTAGATAGAGGTATATTTGATAGTGGATGCTCAGGGCACATCAGGTAACAAGGATCAACTAGAGGATTTTGAAGAATTCAATGGAGGATCTGTTACCTTTGGAGGTAGCAAAGGCTACATTACCGGTAAAGGAAGGATAAGAGTTGGTAATTTAGATTTTGATAGTGTGTTTTTGGTGAACAGACAGCAAATTATTAACCTTTGTTTTAATATCACAAATATGAGGGATAAAAGGGCAAAAAAAAATAAGTTACAAGTCTTGTTACTGAAACTGAATGTCTTGTTGTGTCTTCTGACTTTAAGATGCCTGATGAAAATCAGATACTTCTAAAGGTCCCTAGACATCACAATATGTACAGTTTTGATATGAAGACACCTACTCCCGCAAAAGGTTTTTGCCTGTTTGATGTGCAAAAGCCTCATCTACTGAATCTTAAATCATGGCACAGAAGTTAGGTCGATATCCAATTTTAAAAACCTAAACAAACTTGTGAGGAAACCTTGTAAGAGGTCTACCTTCAAATGTTTTTCAGAAAATGACATGACATTTGTGCCTGCCATAAATGTAAACAACACAGGGCCTCCCGCAAGGCCAAATTAGAAAGATTAATCACCGATCATACTCACCTTTGCATATGGATCTTTTGGACCTACTTTTTTTTATTTTAATTTCTGTAAACAAAGCATTAATCATGCAAGTTATTGCGCCTTGAATTACTGATGATTGTACCAGATTTTGTTGGGTATTCAATTTGGCTCTAAGAAATGAAACTAGTGGCAATCTTTTAGAATTTTTATTAGCAATTAAAAACCACTTAGTCCATAGCCTTAAATCATAAGATCAGATAATTCAAAGAATTTAATAAAACGAGATATGCTTGAATTTGTGGAAAAGTGAATAAAACAGAGTATATAAATCCAGAACACCACACAAAATGAGTTTGCTAAAAGAATGAACATGACCTTGAATTAGGCACCAAAACCATGCTAACTGACTCACTCCTACCAACTACTTTTTGGGCAGAAGCAGTTAGTACTTCTTGCTATATTTTTAATAGGGTAAGAGTGACTAAACCTTAAAAAAAAAAATCTTATGAGCATTTTGTTTGGCCACAAACAATTATTAGCTACATAAGACCTTTGGTGAGTCATGTTTACACTCTAGATACTACTTAGTGTGCTTGGCAAGTTTGATGAAAATCTGATGAGGATTCTTAGATTGTTACTCCTAAATAGCAAAGCTATAGGGTTTATAATTTAGTAAACCAAAAGAGTAGAATAAATCTGCATGTATAATTTTCTTGAAGATAAACCCAATGTCAAAGGAGTAGGATATAGATGATGTTTGATTTAAGACTATCTTACTGACTCTATGAACTATAATCCGTAGCTTTGTAAAATCAAGCTAAACCCACATGCGTGCCTTTGAAGTAACCTAACAGTGCAGGTTCATCACAAACTCCCAGAAAGTCCTATTCTATGCTTCTGGGGAAAAAGATGAGGATGCAGAGCTTATTGTTGTGCCTTTAGCTGTAAAGAATACTGAAGAAAAAGTTGAATCAAGGAAGTCTTCTACAAATTCAAAGAAAGAGGAGATCATGACAGAACATTAACAAGAGAAGGAGGTCTCTTCTAATGACACTTCAGAAGATAATCCTAAGATTCTAGCTTTTAGAAAAGAGTTGGAAGAAATTGCTCTAAAGCATTTAGGGACAGTATCTGAAAACAACTCTACCAGTACTCCTTCAGTTAATACTCGTAGTGAACCAGTTAATACTAGTGAGTTTGATCCTGATGATTTAGCTATGCCAAAGCTCGAAATTTTTCACCAGTCTGAGACAGGAATTTTTGATGAGGCTTCTTATGATGAAGAGGGTGTGGTAACTGACTTCAACAGCTTACCAACAGAAATAGAAGTCAGTCCCACTCCTACTCTTAGGATTCACAATATTCACCCAAAAAGTTAAATACTTGGTGATCTTAGGTCAGCTGTGCAAACTAGAAGCAAAGTGCAGCAAAAATCAGGAGCTCATGCACTTTTCAGCTATATTCAAAAGCAGCAAAGAAGCAATCACAAAGATCAACAGCATTGTTTGTTTGCTTGTTTTCTATCTTAGGAGGAACCTAAAAAGATTTCTAAAGCTCTACAAGCATGACAGTTTTGGGTTCAAGCAATGCAAGAGATTGTTTACAGTTTAAGCGCAACAGTATGGGTTCTTGTAGATCTACCTCAAGGAATGAAGGTAATTGGTACAAAATGGGTCTACAGAAATAAAAGAGATAAAAAGAGAGTACGTGGTCTGAAACAAGACAATATTAGTTGCTCAAGGTCACAGATAGGAGGAGGGCATTGACTATGATGAGGTTTTTGCTCATGTGGCAAGGATAGAAGCTATCAGGCTATTTTTAGCTTTTGCCTCATTTATGGGATTCGTAGTATACCAAATGGATGTCAAAAGTACATTCTTGTATGGCACTATAGATGAAGAAGTATACGTTTCTCAACCTCTTGTTTTGTTGATCCTGATTATCCTAAGAAGGTTTATAAGGTTGTTAAAGCTTTATATGGACTTCATCAAGCCCCTAGAGCTTGGTATGCTACTCTATCAACATTTCTAGAAGAGCATGGATACAAAAGGGGTACCATTGACAAGAACTAATTTAATTAAGAAGACAAGAAGGATATGCAAGCTTGGTTCAAGTGTATGTAGATGATATCATCTTCGGCTCTACTAGAAAGTCTTAGTGTGACAAATTTAAGGCCTTAATGAAAGGCATATTTCAAATAAGTTGTATGGGTGAACTCATTTTCTTCCTAGGATTGCAAGTCAAACAAAGTCAGACTGGTCTTTTTATCTCTCAAGACAAGTATATTTGCTGACATTTGAAGAAATTTGATCTTTCCAGTGTGAAAACAACAATTACTCCATGGAAAACCAAGATGGCATTAACAAGGAAGAGAGAGTGGACTGATGTAGATTAAACCTGTATAGATCGATGAAAGGCTCTCTTATGTATTCTAACTGCCTCTAGGGCCAGATATTATGTTTGCTGTTTTTATGTTTATTCTCGTTCAGGTCAATCTAAAAGAAGTCACATCTCCTAGCTGTGAAGAGGGATCTTCAAATACCTTTAGGCAACCCCAATTTGGCTTATGTATCCTAAAGATTCACCTTTGAACTGGAACTTTCTCTGATAGTGATTATGTGGTTCAACCTGACAGGAAATCCTCAATAGGTGGTTGTCAATTTCTTGACAAAGACTTATCTCATGGAAATTGACAAGAGAAATAGACCATAGTTGCTACTTCTACAACTAAAGCTGAATATGTAGGTGCTGCAAATTGCCGTGGACAAGTATTGTGGGTTCAAAATCAACTGCTGGACTATGGTTTCAATTTCATGAATACCAAAATCCACATTGATAATGAAAGCACAATTTTCATTGTGAAGAACCCAATGTACCATTCTAAGACAAAGCACATTGAGATACGCCACTATTTTATAAGAGATTGTTATGAGAAGAAGCACAATAGGATAGAGAAAATTTCGACACAGACTTAAATGTAGCTGACCCATGAAACAACATCCTTTGATGGACCCAGTTTTTCATTACTTGGTGGTTAGTATAGGTATGGTAAACCCATATCTACATTTAAGGGGAGGCTTAGTTATAAAGTTTGTATTAATTCTGGTAGTTAGTTTCCATTAATTCTGGTAGTTAGTTTATATTAATTCTGGTAGTTAAGTAGTCTTAATTCGGGTAGTTACTTTAAGTTAATTCTGTCTATACGAACTCCTGCAGCATGTTTCTCTTTGTTTTAGACTAATTCTTGCAGGAATAGCATGGATTTGCAGATGTAAGGCAGGTGTGATAAGGTCTTTGTTTTGTAAGTTTTCAGTAAATACTTAATTCTGGTTGAAAAAGAGTTAATTCAGGTTGAAACATACTTAATTTCGGTTGACCAAAAGTTAAGTCTAGGTAGTGTAAATATTAATTCTGGTAGGTTATAGTTAGTGCTGGTTGCGGGTAAATTGACTTTTGCTGTTTAAACACTGTTTAAATATAACCGTTACAGATTTTTACGGCGCTATTGTCGTACACAGAGAAGCTATATATAGATAAAGTTTGATTTCTCTTTCATACTTATCTTTTTATTGCTATCTCCTCTTCGCAAAGTAAAAATCTTCTTTATTTTTATAACGAATATAGTCAATTGTCTTGTTACCAGCATCTACAACCTCACTCGTATCTAAACCCAGTAAATTTTTAGTACACATCAATACCTTTCATTGTAACTTTCAACTCAATGGCTCAATTAAAATACTGCGACAAACACAATCAAGTGGGATTTTTGCGCAAGCCTGATGAAAGTGCAGGGTTTGCAGAGATAGTGGATTTTCTAAGAGGTTCCAACCTCAGGTATGCTTTAACTACTAATCCTACTATCTATGATTCCCTAGTCAAACAGTTTTGGCAGACTACTACTGCCAACACTCTTGCTAATGGGACTCTAGAATTACACGCAACTATTGATACCACTGTGTATACAATCACTGAGGCATCTATTAGAAATAAGCTTCAATTAGCATATGCTTCAGGGATTACAATGTTGCCAAACAATGAGATTTTTGAGGGGATGGGGCATATGGGGTATCATACTGACGGATCTTTTACCTTTTGGAAAAGCTTTTTCACACCCCAATGGAGATTTTTATTCCACCATCTTTTGCATTATATAAGCTCTAAAAGTGGTGGATGGGATCAATTTGGTAGCAATATTGCTACTGCTTTGATTTGTCTTTCCACTGGCAGAGTTTATAATTTTTCAAAACTAATTTTTGATGGCATAGTGGCAAACCTAAAAAGCAAAACTAAGTTTTTAATGTATCCTCGTTTTCTGCAACTGATTTTAGATATTCAAACGAAAAACAAACACCCTTATCTGGCTGTGACCCTGACCAAAAAGATTTTTAGGAATATGAAAAGGGGTTTTAGAGAGGCACCAAGACCTTTGTTGCCTGCTATGCTGCTTGTTGCTACTACTAATCCAAGTGCAGGTCAAGAACATCTTGATGTGGCTCAATCTCAACCATCATCATCCACAATTCCAGTACCAACTACATCTTCACCACCAGTACAATCTCCACCACCTATAACTGCTCCTATCCTTACATCTACACCTACACCTATCCTTGAAACTGACCCTAAACCTATAGAGCACACGTCTGAGGAACCATCCCTTGCACACCAACACTTCTCACCCCCACAAGAGCATGCCCAAGGACAGATGACTGTAGATGATTTGCTTCAATTAGTTCCTCAATTAATGACAAGAACTGATAGTCTGGAAAAGGATCTCAAGCAAACCAAGCTGACAATGGGGAGTGTTATTGTGAAGTTGGTCAAGAAGGTGAAGAAGCTGGAAGGTATTTTGAAAAGGAGAAATGTGGTCTTATCAGACTCTGAAGAGGAAGAACCTGAGGCTCAGGGGAGGAAAAGTCAAGATGATCCTCTAGTTTCTTTGGTACAAGGGCTGGTTACTCCTTCTAAGACTACTGTCAATGCTTCAGGGGAGGAACAAGTTGAAGACATAAGCCCTACTACATTAGAAGCAGCTAAAACTCTCTCCAGGGTTGCTTCTCAAAAGCTAAAGTCAATAGATAAGGGAAGGAGGTATAAGAGAAGGAAATAGACTAAGGGAAAGAAGGTTGTCACTAGCTTGGATTTTCAAGAAGAAGTTAGTACTGGGTATGCTGAAGGAGTTAATACTGGCAGTATTAAAGTTAGTACTGCTAGTGGACAAGTTAGTACTCATAGTATTAAAAAGTCCATTCCTTCCCCTGATAAAGGCCAAAGAGAAGGAAAAGCTCCTATAATCATTGAAGAAGCTCCTAAGAAGACTAAGGAACAAATTCTACAGGAGGAAGCTAGTCTCACTGAAGCTATCAGATTGGATACTTTAGAGAAAGAAGAAGAGGCTAAACAAGTACACTTGGATTCTCTCTTAGCACAAAGACTTGCAGAAGAAGAAGAATTAAATGAGCAACAAAAGCAAAGAAGAGCTCAAGTTCAATTTGAAGCTCAGCATTACATAGATGAAGATTGGGATCTTATTAGAGCAAAGATTAAAGCTAATGCAGAATTGTCAAAGAGTATGCTAGGAAGTGGCTTACAAAGAGAAGACTTTGCAAAGAAGATGGTTGATCTAGTAAATCAAAGGAAGAAACACTTTGCAGAGGAAAGAGCAAGAGCTAAAAGAAATAAGCCCTTAACTCAATCACAGCTGAAAACATATATGATGAATTATTTGAAGAATCGGGGAACATGGAAGCTGTCTCAGCTGAAGAATTTAAGTTTTGATGAAGTAAAAGAAGAATTTGATAAGCTGGTAAAGCAGGTTGAATCCTTTACACCTATAAACTTTGAAGCTACAAAAGATAGTCTGAAAAGATTTGGTGAAGATTTGAAGCTACAAAAGATAGTCTGAAAAGATTTGGTGAAGAACTTCAAATAAAGACTTTAAAAAGACTAAAGAGTGATGAAGAAAAAGATGATGAGTCAACCAAAAAGACTGGAAAGAGGAGAAAACAGATAGCAAGGAAAGGATTACATACAGATATGGATAAGGATGATTCTGAAGATTCAGATGAAGCTAGTAAAAAGGATGATTCTACTTCAGGTACTAAAATCCCTATTAATCCTGTTCCTGTAGCTATGAAATCACCCAGTATAGCAAATTACAAGATCATCAAGCAAGGAAGGAAAGGAGTATACCAGATTGTAAGGGAGAATGGAACTGATACGGTATACATAAGCTTTGGAGCAATGCTAACTGACATATTAAGAGATGATCTTACAGAGCTGTACAGGATTGTAATGAGAAAGCATGGTATGGATAAGCTAGAGGATGAACTTGAAAAAGTACTTTGGGAATACTTGAAGAACATGTTTGAAGAACCCCTTAGTACAGATTCTATTTGGAGCTTGCCAGGACTACAAAGGATAATTTATTGGAGATACTATAAAGCTTGCAGAGTACACTGTTTGAACTTGGAGTCAGTAGATATATATATGCTAATAGAGAGAAAATATCCTTTGTCTGCTGAAGTGTGCAAAGCAATGTTGAACAAGAAACTTCATGGAGGAAAACCAGATGAGGATTGCTACAAGCTTTTGAAAATGATGGAGAAGCAAGCTGGCATAAGGAAGTAATCTAGAATGGAGATGAGGAGAACAACACTTGGTGGAGGTGCTATGCACTAACACAACAAATGGTTATTAGTCCACCATGTCTAACAGACATAAGGATTGGCTAGTCCAAGAGAAAACGACTCTTGGTAAAGACTTCTCAAATCTGTTAATGGCTGACAATTTGCCAAAAATTATATGGTTATCAACTCACCATATCTGGTTAGTAAAGAGTTGGCTAGCCCACAAGTTTATGGATTGTGGTAAAGGCTGTGGAAAAACCATAACTAGTCCATAAGATTATAGATTATGGTAAAGACAAATTGCACAATCCATATTTAATGGTTTTACACTTTAACCAAAAAGTAGGTTTTGGGTACATCAACTCACCAAGTTTCATGTACAAAGAGTTGATATGGTAATCAATCCACCATGGAATTTACCTTTTCTAGGTGCTAAAGGATTGACTAGCCCTGAGCAAACGGCTACAGGTAAAGGCATATCAAATCCGTTTATGGCTATAATGGTTTGCCAAAAACCATATGGTATTCAACTCACCAATGTTTAATGTATTGAGAGTTGAAATGGTTTTCAGTTGACCATGGATATGCACCTTTCTGGTGGCCAAAGAACTGAATACTCTAGAGTAAATGGCTAACTGGTAAAGAGACATCAAATCCATTTAAAAGTTTCAATGATTCACCTCTCATAGGAGTTAACACACCTGGAAGTGATGAGAATAGTCTGAAACTATATGATTTGATGTACATATGTTTAAGTGTTGCTGATATGAAGTGTTGCTGAAAAGTTTTGAAGAATAGTTGCTGAAAAGATCAAATAGAGATGAGTTAAAGAGTTGCAGTTCAAGAATAGTTTGAAGAGTTTTATTTACAACATCCTCAGGAAGCTCAAATTGAAGACATTTGAAGAAACTTGAAGTTCACAAGTGAAGATCAAGTTAGGGGAGGATTGTTGGGAAATATATTGTAAAAGACTTAATACTGGTAGTATAACAGTTAAGTCTGGTAGTATTAGTTAGTTCTGTCAGTACTAAGTTAAGTCTGGCAGTACTAAGTTAAGTCTGGCAGTACTATAGTTAGTACTGGTAGAGTGGCAGTACTATAGTTAGTACTGGTCGTATTTAGTTAAGTTCTGTTTAGTTAAGTCTGTTTATGTAATAGAATAGTAATAGTTATCTTAGAGATATCTTAGGAGATATCTTAGGAAAGGATATGTATTATCCTTTCACATGTTTTGTAAAGCCTATTAGGGTTTCCTTGGTGTATAAAAGGAACCCTACGGCATAGTGTTTAGGCATCCAAGCCTAATAGAAATTAATAGCAATATACGAAGTTAGTTTTATATCATGTTCTTCTTAATATTGTTTATATGGAGGGGGGGGGGGGGGGGGGGGGGGGGGGTAAGGGGGGGGTTGGATAATAAGGAGGGTAATTTGTTATTTTAATTATTATTTTTTTTGGGGGGGGGGGGGGGGGGGGGGGGGGGGGGGGGGGGGGGGTTTTTTTTTTTGGGGTGGTTTTATGGTTATAGGGGGTGTATTGGATGTGGAGAGATATGTTGGTGGGGTGGGTGGATTGGGTAATGGATGTGTTATTTGATGTGTGTGAATTTTAATTGGTAAGTATATGTAGGTATGAGGTAGGGGGTTGATAGGTTTTAGTGGTGGTGATGGGTGGATGTATAATGTGGATGGATATGGATGTGGGAGTTGATGATGAGGTCTACCGTATTTAGTGGTTAGTTAGTTTAATTTAAACGTTCGTAAAATGATAGATAATTAGTTTTTTTGTTCATATTGACACAGACCTCGTGAAAAGAAATATCAACGAATATTGGTGGAGAATTTACAAATCTGGAGATCTTAAAGTGTTGGAGTCTTGAAACTTCAAGACGGTTGTTCAACATATAATCTTGCTCAATAAATCTACATGGAGAATCTACCTAGCAAATACCAGGGGAGTTTCTCATTCTAATTCTTTTTAATTCTCGTATTTAATGTTTTATCTATACAACGAGGACGTTGTATAATTCAAGTGGGGGGATGGAATTAGAATATTTACTTGTCCTATTTTTCACACTAAAATGCTTAAATTATGCTCAAATTTAAAAAAAAAATTCAAGCATACTTTTGTGAAATTACTTGATACATAACCCGCACACAATAACCCTTGTTAGATATTGTGAGGATTTAACCTATCCGTTTCTAAATGTTTACCCAAATTACATAAAATATGAGTATGCCGTGATTTGTAGAACTTTAGAACCGGCTGGTATATCACTCGAGACTGCACTGATGAGTACTATGGATTTAGATGGAGTAACCAGTTTAAATTGGTAAATTCTAGGATTACACCCAAATCGCCTTTACATGTTGCTTATTAACTAGCCATACTGGTTAGTTAACCCCCGTATAAACCCTTTGTTTACTCTCACTTTAAGAGTAAGATACCCCTAGAACAACCCGTAGAGCCAATCCTTTAGGAACTACACCAATTATTTGTTTCGTTACACCTTTACACCTTAGCCTACCCTGTTAGATTAAGTTTATTTTATAGTTGCTAGTTGCTTAAAGTGTAAAGTTTGTATTTCCCGAGTCTTGTGTCAATTTTGGTACGATTGGAAGAAATTTGCACATCGCAAATGGGAATGTATATTATAGTCAAAACTCATGTATTTTTACTACCATCACAATTAATGGTACGTCCGAAGAATGAAGAATTATCGAAGGAATTATCCGGAATTATTATGATCGTGAAGATGGTGAAACTACACCGAGTTTCATAGTTGCTGTTAGTGGAAAAAAATCGAAAAAATTAGAAAAATCGCAACAAAAAAGAGAAGGAAAGTTTGAAGATAATCGTTTTGCAACTACCGAAGGAATTACACGAAGGATCGATTATTTGTTGATACAAATCGACGATGTAGAGTATTGTATAAAGTGGAAGATATCGCCACTTGCCTTGTAAAGTATGTAAAGTATGGGATGATTGGGAAGTTGACCGTTACGGGAACGCCAACTTAGGTTGTTGTTTTTGATCTATGATCAAGACATTGTAAATAGTTGTGTCTTTATCATGGTAACGGTCAGGAAAAAGTGTCTAGCAACTTGTATTTTAGACTTAATCTATTTGTTTCGTAATTTTTATTTAACAACAATTTATTTCCCTTTCACCTAATGATTAGCCGATGGTTTTACGCGAATGAGGATTTGTACGAGCGTGCATGTCTATTTCGTCATAACGACCCATGTATGAATGTCTCAGCTGCCTTGTTGGTTTACGACTTTTGGTGGAAGTTAGAAGGTCCTTACCCTATATCATTCTTCATCCTAACCGTTGGTTAAATTCGAATGAGGATGTGATCGAACACACATGTCTATTCCGTCGTTTACGGACCAAGTATGAGTGCGTTCCCGCTGTCCTTGTTTGTAGTTGTACTTCTGGTGAAAGATTGAAAAATGATCAACCCTAAGCCTTATCTTACAAACCCATATTTACCTTTATAAACTTGTTACTCCTTAGCTTTAGCGGTGAAGATGTGTATCCATGCCAAGCTTATGATAGAATACTTGTCACGACTGAGCAATTGAGCGAATTAGTTACATGTTACCACATAGATTAGTTGAGTGATTTGAGTGTTTTCATCTTCCTATTTCGTGAAGTGTTTGGTTGTCTACTTGTAATAGATCAAATAAATGCTTTAACGAAAAATATCCTTAGGGATACATTTTTTAAAAACTTCTAAAGGCTACTTGAGGACAAGTAGGATTCAAGTGGGGGGATATTTGATGACATCAAATAACGTCTATTTTATAGTATCATTTATCCCATGTAATTAACCCATTTTGTATAATTATTGCAAAGAATTGTTAATTAATCGTTTATATTTGAGAATTGCAGTAATTATGGAGTACTTGGTGAAACTTGACTAAGAGGCACGCATTCTGGAGCTTAAACGAAGATATTTTAAAAATTAATGATTCGGACTACCAATACGTCATATCCATCAAGGAAGATACGGCTGTATCGTGCCCCATTCACACAAATCCACGAAGGAACACAAAATAATACGCGTATGTCAAGCTATATAGGAATAAAATATTCTGGAAGATATCAAACGTGGTCTGATACGCACATATATATAATATGTAAGTATAAAGAAATTCACTAATAATCCTTGAGGACAAAGATTAAAAGCAAACTCTACACAAAATATCGTACGTTAATCGGTAAGTGTTCATCGGGTCGTTTATACCTCAAGAATTATGAATTGAAACCCCGTTTTAATTTGGACAATGTATTGAATGGTTTTAAAGTTTTTGAATTGGTTTTCTATTTCTACTACTAAAAACACATAGAACATAAAAAGAAAAATAAACGACTAAGCAATTAAGCAATTAGACACTAAAACGTTAACGGGAATTAAAGAAAACGCGACAATTAAGTTAGTGTAACAAATTAAAGACCTACGAAATAAAATTTAATTCCTAAACCTAAAATATGATAAAAGAAAATTTTATAAAAAAGAATTTTAATTTTTTGATTATTTTTCTATTTTTATGATTTTTTAAAGTTTTTAAACAAAATAAATGCATGAAAATTACTAAACTTGAAACTAAAAATCTAAGAAAAATCCTAAAAGTAGCTTAAGTTATAAAGAATGCAGGAAAAATACTAGCTAGGAAAGAGCTTAAATGAATAAGCCAGAAAAAGCCTATTAAGCACTCGAAGTGCTTATAACTAAAAGAGCCCAAAAAGGTGTTAAAGGTATATTAAGTGCACCCTTGGACGTAAAAGTCCCAAGGGCGCAGTGGTGTGGTGAGTGTGTATAAAAGAGGGTTGAACGAGGTTGAAGTCTTGGATTCGAGCCTTGCTCACCCAAGATTTCCCTTGTTCCCCTTTTTTATTTTTTCAAAAACTTTTTGAACAAAGTTATAAATCAGCTGAAAATAAGCAACATTTTTGAAGACAACTTTTTTGAAAATCACTAATAAGCTAGAAATCAACTTATTTATAAGACAGACATGACATTAAGGAATTTTGGCTTTTTTCACAAAACTCAACTATCTTAAAAACTAGAATAAGCTCAAGCCTGAGCCTAATAAGCTACAAACAACTTATAACTACCCTAATAAACAAGTTTGATCAAGAAATAAGCAAAATTAACAAGCCATAAGCTAAAAGACAAAATTAAGCATTTTTGCACAAAACAGTCTACCAAACAGCCTAAAAGGACTTTTTGAGCTTATTTTTTAGCTAGCAATCAAAACCTTATGGCTTAGTGGAATATACCACTAGAAAGCTTGTCCTATAAGCTTTCTAAAACAGAAATCAAAAAGTATTTTGAAATCTATTTAAGCTAAGAAAATGCTACTTGAAAAGGCTACTTATACAATTTTTTTTTGATTTTTCAGTTTTTATCAAAAGACAAAGTGCTAATTTGCAGACTAAAAACAGATATTCAAATAAGCTTTTAAACTTGAAATAAGCCCTAACCTATCTAATTTTGCCTATAAACTACTTGTGCTCTAAATTTCAAAAGCTAACTCCTACAACTACTGACTAAAATTTTAAATTGAAAAAGGACTTTTGGCTGTTTTGAATGCTGATGCAATTGACCACAACTTTAACCAAATCACAAAAATCATTATATGCAGACTTAAGGCTTTGTTTCTACAACTTTAAAACACTAAAGTATGAACAAAATGATTAACAAAAGCAGTTAGAACAAATTATAGCACAAAGAGCTTATAAATCTGAGCTTAATGACTCAGATTCAAGCATCCAACATAAAAACAAATCAAAAGTTGACATAACCTAATAAAAACCTAATATCCTAACTTTATAAACCTAAATTTGAGATTTAAAATCAACTTAAAGAGCCAAAAGGCTATGGACAGTACTAACTCAAGTTAGTACTGCCATGAGCCAAACACCCCTTTAAGTAATCCAAACTCATATTAAGCTTATGAAATTCAGATTTTAAGCTCAAAATTCAAATACTAGATGTTATTCAGCTTATAATAGACCTAATGAACATATTTCAATAATCAAATAAGCTGGAATGATAAGAAAACAGATTATGCTAATTTTTTTTTGATTTTTCAACTCTTTAATATAAAAATCATGAAAACTAAGATCTAAACTAATGTTTGACTATATTTAGCATTAAACAACTATTATAAGCAATAATAAGCTAATCTAAGCAATAATAAGAAAACAATAAGCAGAATTAAGCTAAAATGCAAAGTTAAGCTATAAAATAGAAAATAGGAACTTACAACAGCCTTTGCACAAACAAGGCTTATAAATTTGCTCAAGGAGCTACTCAACAAGCTCCAGCTTATCTTAACATAAGCTGGTAAGGTCCTGGAAGCCATCTTATAACCGACTTCCCATCCAATTGAAAGCGAGGTAATATTTGGGGGAGAATTTTGAATACCAATAATTCAGTTAAGCGTTTAAGAGCAGAACTGAATGAATAGCTAACATATTAGTATTCTATTAGGGGTGGAAACGAGCCGACCGAGCCTCGAGCTCGCTAAGTCTCTGAGCTCGTCTTTTAAGTCTTATAAGCTCAGAGCACGAGTCTCGACTCGTTCGAGCCTATTTTTTAAGCTCGAGCCTCGCTCGTGACATGTAAATCAGGTCCGGGCTCGGCTCGGGCTCGGCTCGATTATACAATTTGAAAATGAAAAATTAAAATTTGGCTCAAACTTGGCTCGAGCTCGGCTCGTAATATATATATTTTGGGCTCGTTAATAAGCTTGTTATTGAGCTCGTTAATAAGCTCGCATATAATACCTATGCATAATATTTTAATACAAATTTCGTTTAGGCTCGTTTAGGCTCGCGAGCCCAATCGAGCTTTGTATGTAAAGCTCGGGCTCGAGCTCGATTAATAAATGAGCTGCAACTTAGGCTCGAGCTCGGGCTCGAGCTCGTTTAGGCTCGGCTCGTTCGAGCTTTTTACCGATTCGATCCCGAGCTTTTCACGAGCGGCTCGGCTCATTTCCACCCCTAGTATTTATGACAGCTTAATAAGCTTATTTGAACAGTAGTGAGCTTATTAATCCATAAGAATATTAAGTAAAAACATTATCAAACTTAAACATTTATAAAACTAAACTTTTATTGATAAAATGATCTGGTTACAAACTTTAAAGAAAAATTATATCAAATTTGGAAACATTACACTAAAAATGAGTACAATTAAAAAAAATAACTATTAAACTAAATCTATACAATTTTCACTACACAATGGTTTTTAGATGTGAGAGCTCCTTTCAAATGGCGAAGAGTAAAGCTTCCAGGCCCTTAGACGCTCCCCCAACTTTTGATCTTGACCCTTGATCATTGATTGTCCTTCACGCATACAATCTTGACCGTTTGATGACTTCCACGCATGATTAGCCAATGATTGGCTTTAGGATTGCTAGCGTGGCTCCCAAAGGCGTCATTGCATACGTCATTATGCTTCTAGAAGGGTTAATTGTACTTAAACGAAGTTAATTTGGGTACAGGGTGAATTGGGGATGAAGGTGAATAGTAAAAACAGGTTTTCCCGCTTTTTTATTTCTGTTGTTTCGTTTGACCATGTATAGTGTTGACTTGGGCTCATTTTAATATAAAAGGAAGTTGGGCCAGGTTAATTATTTTGGGCCAACTATTAAGGGTTTATATTGCACTTAACGACCGTTAGTCCGTTAGTTATAAAGGACTAACGGTGTAATTATTTTTAGGACTTTTGGTGAAAATGATTTAACATTCAAGGATCTTTTGGTAATTTTAAAGGTTTGTCTTCACATGAGTTGACCAAGGTTGACCATGGTTGACTTTTGTTGACTTTAGGCTTGATAAACACCCGGCTCTTGTGTACTCTTTCCGTTTCGTGTTCGTTTTTGTCCGGTTTTTTGCTCTTTTCATGTAATTCTTGTAATATCCGTACCTACACATCATAAGAGACAAAATATACAATATACAAGCATAATATATTCATTTTTCATCTTTTAAGGGTCATTTTTGATATAAAACGGATATGTGATTTCTCACATATCAAAATTCTCCAAACTAAATGATTGCCGTGTCCTCACGCAATGTTATATGCTCTAAAACCAAATACTCCAAAACCTCCCCAAACTAATCCTTTGAAAAGTAGCAAAGTATTTTGTGGGGAAAGTTAAGAAATCACAAGTTTTAAAACACCATGTTTTCCCATTTTTCAAAAAATTTCCATTTTCATGATTTTCAACTTACAACTTATTCATGTGTGACATAATGTATTGCTTTCATTATTCACTGATAACTTTGAGGATCACGAAACAAAAAGCACAAAAAGTGTCTAAATGGATAAATTTATCGTCCCCGACTTTCACTTCTCCAAGCCAAGCTTAAAAACAAGATCATTGTAAAATACAAGTTATGATGCTAACACTACTCATGAAAGCTAATTGTGTATTACTTAGCAGCAAACATATTTCGACCTCGGTAATTTCCTCGACCTTTTAGAAGGCTGCAACATTGGTTGTGAGCCGGCAAGATGCAACAAACATATTTCGACCTCGGTAATTTCCTTGACCTTTTAGAAGGCTGCAACATTGGTTGTGAGCCAGCAAGATGCAACAAACTTTTATCAGTCTCGGATTATTATTACCGTGTGCCTTATTTAGAAGACTACCACATCGGTTGTGAGCCGGAAAGAGGTAGCAAACTTTTATCATCCCACAGTTTTTTTTTATTATTACCTCCACCCTTTAAATGACTGTCACATCGGTATGCGAGCTGACCATGATCCAAAAGTCTTATTTCAGCTTCAATTTATTTCATAATTATTATTATTATAGCCAAATTTCAAGTCCTGTGGTCTTTTAACAACTGCCACATCGGTATGCGAGCCGACCATGGTCCAGGAGTCTATTTCCCCACAACACTGACAAAACCTCGATGTATACCTTACTTTCACCAGAAGGAAAGTGATCTAAACTAAGAATCGCAAAAACCAAAGAAACTTTATTTATTTAAACAATTATATATAAAGGTGAAACAAGCTAATGGGAGAAAAAGTCACAATTAACACTTATGAGCCTTAAAGAAATCCAACTATTCTATGTTTAGCATCAAAACTTATATTCTACTCTATCATCTCTTGTTCTTCACAATTTAAAATTTCTAATAAAGAAACTCGTGAATACTTAGCCTAATAAATCGATCTTTGCATGTTTAAAATCAATTATGGGAACTTGCAAAGTCTTGACATTTTTCAAGCTAGACTTGCTTTTTATAGCTCCTTGTATAAAAGATTAGCAAAATCAATCTATTTACCGTTAAGGAGAAAGCTAAGATATAAAACCGGTCGGGTCAAAATTTACTTTTCGTTCTCACCAACGGAATGCCTACATTCGTGTCAACTATTTTTTATTTTTTTATTCAACTAACTATTTATATTTTAACAAATTTGTTTTTAATTTTTTTAAGATATGCATAATAAACTAGATATTAAGACTTAAAAATTTAAAATTTTGGCCAAAACGGGGTTGCGAGGGACACAACAAGGCACAGGTAAAATCACATTTCGATAGAAATCCCCCCCCACACTTAGAATGGAACATTGGCCTCAATGTTCAAAAATGTCGGGTTTTACCCCCACACTTAGGAATGAAAAAGGCAAATGCAAAAAACCGGATGATTGGAGGATTGAAAACAAGCACGGGTCTTCATGATCTTGAGGAATCCTGCAAAAACGAAACCACATACCATAGAAAGAAGCACGCCCCCACACTTGGGCTATAAAATATCACACTCACTTATTAATCAAGAAAATAGAAAGAAGAAAAGACACGGGTTGCCTCCCGAGAAGCGCTTATTTTTGTTCACCGAGTCTTGAGCCTGACTCGATCCCCCATACTTGAGCTGGGTCAAGGGGGATAGAAATGGAGATACGGGACATCCAAGTGAGGAATGTGCCCTCCAGAAATCATCATCGGGCTCTTAGAAAAATTAGAAATGATGTTGCCCTGATGAGATAAGAGAGAAATGAGAATACCAGGATTGAACACTTTGTCCTCGTTTTCGGACAAAAATGAAAGCAAAAGGTCAAACACTGGACAAAGGGTGGGTTGGGTAGGTAAAAGATTAAGCATAAGAACATCGTGTTCAGAAATGTCACCCACCACTTTGTTAGTAACAACACCCGTATCGGGCTTAAAATCAAAGCAATTCTCAACATCCGGTGGTTCCGGAGGAGGACGGGGAAGAGACGAATTATCAAAATGATCAAGAGAAAATAACTCGTTTTCGGGAAGGAGAAGGGAACCATTATGTAGGTCCTTGGTATAGGATCTGATTAGCCTTTGTAAGACGATAGCTAACTTGAATAAATCCAAATCAACTATGTGAGA
>BQNB010071840.1:3719-21857 GCA_026074375.1 Tanacetum coccineum
AAAATGTTGAATAGTGGAGGAAAGAAATTTGATTTTGTGTAGGGCTTACTGTGTCTTGTCTAAAGTACTATGTGTGGTACTATTTTCTGAATTTGTTCATGATCCTTGACAGCTACTAGAGAATCTTGCAATTCGGAGATCAAGAGCTCTTTGTCTTCGGTGTCTGCATGAAGAGTGTCAACTTCTACTTCCAGGTCCTCTAGTCTGGCTGTCACATCTTCTGGGTTGAGTTCTGATGTCTCAGATGCTGGTTTACCGTCAGAGAAGGCGATGGCATCTGGGAAGAATGGCGATGATGGTGATCTGCTTCTCTTTCGAGATGGCCCAGGCGCTGGTGATATTAGTGCATGAACACTGAGGTTATTTATTTCTTGGGAGTGTTCACGCCCTGTAGCAGGGGTCAAGGTTAGCCCTAGCTCAGGTAATTGGGTTGCCTGAGAGGTTGGTGAGTCAATTCTTCTTGGAATGGAATGTCCCGTGGCGGCTTCCTGTTCCGGGGAGTTGTCAGGTACGTTGTTGGAAAGTGATTGAGACATTTTTCGAATACGCCCTGCATATGACAAAATAGGGTTTCTTCCTTTTACATCCCACATCTGAGTAAAAATTAACTTATGAGTGTTATTAATTTTTGAGGTAAGGTGTATGGCATGTTTTGAATGATTATGCATACTATGTCTCGAGGATATATAAAGGAGTGTTGAGTTTAGGCATTCGTATGTTTCTTGTTTGTTTGAGAAATTTACTCGCAATTAGTAGTGGTATCCTTATGTTAAGACCCAAGCTGGTGACCAGATAGTGTGGTAGGCTTCCGGACAGTAGGTGCATATCCGTGGAGTTCATATTATTCTCGACTCAGGGCTGGTGTAAACTTTTATGTCTTCCCATAGTTTGTGACTGCTAATTGCGACTGTTGTCTCTTACTTTTACCGGGCGTGTTTTAAATTTTCTTCTCAATATGAGTTTGTTGTTCACGTTCCCCGATGATATGACATTCACCAATTATTGGTGCATGCAAGCGGCACATGCTTTTTGGTAGGTTTTTATATACTCTGAAATACTTTTAAGGGTATACCGACATAGTAGATAGTAGTATAGGTATTTTTACAACGGTTGCTACAAAGAGTCCTTGTGTAGTGAAGTAACGAGTGGGTGATTAGCAAGGTACCCGAAGTGTTTATGTAGGTATTTCTCGTTCAATGAGATAGTAAGGATGTAATTACTGACAAAATCCATAATAATATGTGAGTGACTCTTTGTTGTGTAATATTGGTTATAGGGTAAATCATTCAGTAAGAGTCATGGTAGTTTCATTACACTAGGATCGTATAAATGTGTAATCCATCAGATATGTTATTCCAAGATGGTGAATTATATTGTGTAGTCATGCTTTCCATGACGGACAAGTGGTACTTTAGTTATTCAATGATATTGTGCCGCACAGTTATTGACTTAGGAAGCAAATAGTAATAGATAATACGTATGCTATTCTGATATGTCCTTAAAAGCCAGTTATAGTCTAGAGTTACTAATGCAACCTAGTTATCTATAACCAAGTGGCTCTGATACCAATATGTCACACCCCCAAATTCACTACAGCGGAAGACTGGATTTGGGATTGTGACTTTATGGCGTGAAGAGGACTTGGTATGAGAGATAGACCTCTACAAGCCAATATACCAATGCAAACTTCATATATTCCGTAATATAGAACACTTGAGAAAAACATTGCTAAAGTGTCAACATAAAGTTGGTGAGTTCATAGGTTTCGTTGTTTGATAATAATGATGAACCACAAGATTTATAACCATAGCATGAAATATTGCAATCCTATTTATCACAGTGAAAAGTATTTACTATTGTCTAAGTTCATGACACTGAAGCGTTATCATATATCATCATAGGTAAGCCCGTGCAGATGTTCAACCCGCAACATCCGTATATGACTCAAATGAGACTGTGTTTGCTTGACTAATGTCAGTCCAAGACAAACAGGGATTGTCAATCCAGATAGATCTATCTATAACATTCGCGCTCCCTCAACCAGTCATCCGGTCAAGAAATTGACAACTCGTGATAAATTGGGAAATATAGCAAGTTGGGTTGAATATTAACTTAGACCCAAATAGTAAATCAGTAAATGTACTTGTGTTTAGCTGTTAAAAATTAAGCAATGTTCTCACCCCAAAAGATGATTTAAAACAGTAAAATAGAGGCTATGAAACTCACCTTGTCGGTTAATCGATGGATATTGAGAGTGGATTAAGGCACGTCAAATAGCGACTCAATCAAACACCTAAGTAATTATAACAGTTTCTGAGTTTACATTTTAAAATTTAATGCAGGAAATAAATTATGCAAATGATCAAAAAGCATGGTCGTTTATGAGTTAACGTTTTATGTTTTCAAAGTGTAGATTAAACCGTTGGCTCTAGGGATGGTATACAATTACACTCACATATGTATTTATACCTAATTTGATAAAATTAAGTATTATAACTTATAATCACATGGTCGCAGGGTTAGGACAATTTATGTTTTTAAAATATAACTATTATTTATCAATTATTTGGTTTACATATATATGTTTATCTCGCTCTTTTTCCTATTCTAGTCGTCATTGCGTTTCGTCTTGCAGTTCTTGTGAGAACGTCAAATAAATTTTTATAAAAATTATTTACTTATTTTTAATATTCTCATGTTTCATGGTTTACGATTTAAGTCCTATGGCTTTTTAAAAAAAAATCATGATTTAACTCAATAAGTTTTGAAACTATTTTTAGTGTTAATTAAAATTTATGAGCCGGGGTAAACTCTCTTACCGGTTTAAAATTTCGTTTCCATTGTTAATAATTTCATAGCATCGTAAATTATCGTTTCTAACTTATACTCATTAAAATAATTATACTTGTTAAAATAACTATACTTGTTATCAATTAGTTAACCCGTTTTGAGCTCGAACTCATAGTTACGAATATATATATATATATGTCAGAATTTGCAAAATAGCTTGATTGGTTTCTATGTCAACTTGCCATCAGAATAATACATGTACTTCTGTATATTATCACTTATCACATGTACATATAATAATTCATGTCCATCCTATTCCCTTTCTCTTTTTGCTGCTCCCCTGACGCAACAACAGTGAGCTTTTATGCTCACTGTTTTGATTTTTGTTTCTTACGTTATCAGTCCATATGTATATATATTAGTTTTCTTCCTATTTTGCATGTTTTACATCTTATTCAGTTAGCAACAAGAGACTCCATTTCTAGACCCAAGGACGTTCGGTGTGTGGAGTAACTCAACAGCAGCTGCTGCGTTTCGTTCTCTTCTATTTTCTGATTCTCATCGCAGCCCAACAGTGGGCTTGATAACTACTGTTGTGGTGCCTAATTTTTCCCACTCACGCACCCTTTATTATTTACCATTCAGTTTTCTTCTTCCTTCTTCGCATACACTAGCATGTATAACTAGCTTTTCATTAGACATGCATGGTTTTATTCTTATAATGTTAATCACGGGATAGAACAAGGTCGAAACTACAAGTGTGGTGGTGTTTTCGCAGCTCATGTGGCTGCAGTGGCAGCAGCAGCTCACCATGGAGCTTCATGGTTTCAACTGTGGTGGCAGACCACAGCGATCCCGAATTCATAATGGCAGTAGTTGAATACGAAACAAAGGTGGCAGTAGCCTTGGTGCGAAACAACAATGGTAGCGAGGTCTAGTTTTAAAAAAAACTAATATTTCATGCGTTTCTTTTTGAAGCCATGTTTTTCGTACTGGTTTAAAGTTGTTATAATTTTCCTTTGGTTTCGATATTAGTTACTCACGCATCGTAAGTTGCTTGCTAATGTTACTATGGCTTGCTTATTTTAGGCACGGCACGACACATTCTTTTCATGCTTGCTTATATGCGAACCTTGCATGGTTTATACCATGCAAGTCGTGTTCATGTCGTGAAGGTCGAGGCTTGATAAACTACGAGTAATGACATATAAAGGTTAACTTGTGAGGACGACTTACCGAGGTCCTAAGCTTGATGAAAGATGGCGAGGAAGAAAAGATGGAGATACGGTTTGGGCTTGGTTGCTATCTCTTCTAAAGTCTACACCCACTTAGCTCTTGTACTCAACAAACTTGATCTTGAACGTATAGTTTACTCAGTGTTTTCAGATTTTTGTTGTAATACATTTGTTCCTGAATGGTTCTGATTTATAACCGAAGTCTTTGGTTGATCACAGATAAGTTACATGTGAATGGTCCTATGTTACTATTGAATCATAGTGGCTTTCTCTAATACTGTTAGTCATCATATCTCTTCTCTAATACTGTTAGGACATCTTACTATTAAGGCATCTCTACTATTCTTGCATTTAAATTTTGAATTTGAATCAGGTGTATGATACGTAACATGCAATTGTAAAGAATCTTTCAAATGATGAAAGTAGTAGGGTAATGTTGTAAGTTTTGTGATGATAATGTTTTATCATTATTGTATTTTGTTTTCCATACATTTTCATATGTATAGATATATATTTGTATAGTTTATTTTGTCCTTGTTGAATTAATATTAAGTTGTCATATTCATTAAGTTATATGTAGGCGGTTTTTATAAAGTGCTACAAGTAAATGCTCTCGTTTCACAAAGGTGAATTAAATATGATTTTTATCGTTACTCGTTCTAAAATACCCTTTTAGTCATAGAGTAAAAATGGTGATATTCTCGTGCAAATTAAACTTTTTATGACAAAAATAATGCGTTGACGACCATAAGATGACTTCTCGTTGAAAGTTATTGGTAAACTTGCAAACTTGCATTACATGACTTTTACTTAACGCAATGAGAATCAAAATTTTCTTACGGGGTGTCACAAATTGGTTTTGTTTTTGGATCGTTTTCGGATTCGATCGTTTGTTTTGAATTTGGCTAGCATCTCTAGTGTTTGAAAATTTGAATTTGAAGACGAAGATTCGTTTGGTTTGAAGTTTCGAACGGAGTTGAAGTCACGGTGGAGATTGTTAGAAAAGTGACTTAAACTCTAAGGGGCATTTGGTAAATTTGGTTTTGGAATAGATATTAGTTTTTGATTTGTTTCCCAATTTGTGTTGGTTTAGAATTTGGTAGTTTTTGGGTCATTGGTTCCCTATAAATAGAGGTCAATGTCATTAGTTTTCTTTGTACTTTGAATATTTGTTTCGTACCTTTTGTAATTAGGGTTTGGTTATTTGAATAAAGCTTTCGCTTCGTTCGTTCGATTTTGTTTGTTTGTTTCGTGCTTTTGATTACCAACAATTCCGAATCTTTTTGGTATGAACCAAAGTTATAGTTGTATGTTACCTTTAGGCATTAATTTAACGTTTAAAAAATGTGTTCATTGTTCAGTCATTACTTCTACTAATTAAAAGTCACCACGACATGTGTTGAATACTTCAATGCCTAAGATTATATGTTAGAGAAAGATCAATCGATAGTTAAAAGAATTGCACGATAGTTAAAACCTTTTGAAGAAAGATATACTTGTGCGACATTGACTAATTAAAATAAAGTTTCATACTACACACAAAAATGGATATAAATTTGGTATTGCTGGTGCAATTTGCCCGACTTTAAATTTCATAGGATTATATTCTACTTATGCTATCTTATTGTGTAATGTATCATGCATTAATTTCTCTTTAAAGAAACGTATAAGTGACATTTTGTATAAGATTATTTTTCCAGAAAACTTTATATAAAACATAGGAGTAGTAAAGTCATCTAAAGGTGATAAAATATACACATGTATATGCTTGTTTCATTGATTTGATATTCACTCTTTTTAAATTTTAAACCATCTCTTTTACTATCTCGCCATGCTCGTTTGGCACCTTCGATGACCTCAACTCATTTTTTCAACCTTTTTTCCTCACATATCTTTATTTCTAATATATTATATTCCCCACTACACAACTACAGTTTTCTTCTCAACTTAGTTCTACACATACCCACTCCTTTCTGACATTATTATGTGTTCACCACACTTCCTCGTTCACATTTGATACTATATTTGTATACTTTTTCTTTTGATTTTCAAATATTTTTCATAACTAAAACTAATAATACAAATATACTTTTATGATGGTCATGATTTTCCTATAACTATCAAGAATAGAACACTATTAGTCCATAAAAAACCACATGTCCAAACAAATGTCCAAACAAGCCATACTTTGAATTAACCACCCACAATCTCCTACAGTCACAATCACCTAACACCATGAATTTAGCCTCTTTTGATGTATCATCTAATTACTACCATCCTTAGCCATTTTACTTATCACCATTTAAAAGAAAGAAAGCAAACATTATTTTTATATTTTCATATGTATAACAAAGATATGTATTTTAGCATTTACTCAAGCAATATTCGGATACATTACATGAAAAAGTATAGAAGTATAAACAAAGCATCCACATTATTTATGAATTAAAAAAATGTTTTAATTAGGATCACTTGCAAACATTAGAATGATACATAACTAATAATCGGCTATTTTATAGAAGGATGAAATATACCAAGCTCCATAGCTATTTCAATACATACAAATAACAAAAAAAAGTAAAGCTCGTTATTGTTTTGAAGTATTAATCTATTTTATGCTTCTAGGTTTTGTACTTGGAATCAAATGAAATTGTAAAAAATAACTTGTATTTGAAAACTTGCAAACAAAGGTCATACCCAAATGAGTTATAGTATCTTACACCAAAACAAGAAGTTTAGTACGTATTGTGCTTCCAGCCCCCTTTTTCAGTAGAAGTCATGGGTACCAAACACCACCTACAGGTCAATCCAAGGCAATAGCCAATGAACAAGATCAAATAAATAATTATATAAACTAAAAAAAAGAACTTATTACCTTTGAAAGCTTGGTTATGAATTCCTGTACAAGCACAATGCTAATGCATACGAAGACCCACAACGAAGATTCACAAATTTTAGCATTCAAAAACAAAACAAGACAAAAAACACCAAAGTGAGCACTATTCAAGAAGAAAATGATCAAGATGTCCTTACAGAAACACACCAACAGCCCCCATGACTCCAAGCACACAAATTAAAACCACGTGTGAGTACGAGAAGTATGAGAATATGAAAATGTACCAAAAATACATTTTGTACTTACAAATTTGAAGGCAACAAAGTGAAGAATCTCATAAAAAATCTGCAAGAATGTAAAGAAAGAAGTTGTGAGTATGAGATAGAGAAAGAGCTATGAAAAAAGTGTGTTTCTGAGAGAGAAGATGTGCTATAGGTAAAGAGGGTGAATGAAAGTGTGTTTGGTTGGGCAATATCAGTAGAAAAAGATGATAATTGAATGTAAATAGTAGCTAACTATTTACATCTAACGTGTCAATTTTAGAAAGAGCCACAGTAATATCATGGGTTCTTTGTATAATATAGGTAGAAATAAATTTTAATGACTAGCAGGTCACGTTCGTCTATATATGCTTTATTATATTAGCCTTGTATAAATCAAATCAACGTTCAACAATAAAAGTCAAGAGTCAATAATCATTATTCAAGTCAAGTCAAGATATTTATTAGTCATTAATTTGTATTGGGCTCAAGCATATGGTAACGATTCTAAAATATTCTTTTATATCTTATATATAGGATAGTTGTTATCAATTGAATGCAAGCAAATCAATAGCCTTCAATGGTGAATTATTATATTCTAATATGGTATTAGAGCCAACCCTAAACACTTCAAAAAAAATACAAGCCTCTAAATCCTTAAATCTGCCGTTGCATTTTTTTTTGTCTTTGCTTGCCTGCTGCTGCTATCATTTTAATGGTATATATCAATGTTATAGATAGCGTGAGGCGTGGCGTGGCGGCATGTCGAAGCCTCAAGCCTTAGGAGCCATGACGAAGCAAAAGCATTTATTAAGGCGTGACTAAAACGGCAAAAAAATATTTATAGATTTATGTAATAATATCATATTTCATATACATTTCGAGTTTACAAAAGGTGCTATGCATAAAAGTTTACAAAAGCTAAGGTGCTATGCATAAGAGTTTACAAAAGGTAGGAGGCGAGAAACGGTGGTGCCGTAGTTCCAAGTTGCAGTAGTGATTCTTCGTTCTTGTGTTGTTGTTGGAACTAAAAATGTAAAAAGTAAAAACCTTATCAAATTAATGAAGTAAAGTTATATTGTACTTGTTATATGCGTGGTTGTAAATGTGGATTTGTGGTCACTGGTCAGTATATACTAAAATTTGAGTTAAGATTAACTAAGCCCAAATACAAAATAGCCCAAATGCAAAAAAGCCCAAAAATTCTCTAGCCACTTCAAAAAATGGCGCCATGCCTTGCGCCTTTACCAGCCTTTGCCCGCCTCACGCATTTTCCCACGTCACGCCTAGAGCCAACGCCAAGGTCCATTTCGTAACGGCGAGGCTACGCCTCACGCCTTGGCGACGCCTTTGCGCCGTCAAGGCGCGCCTTTTAGAACACTGGTATATATATATATATAAATATATAAAAAATATGTATATGAATTCGGTTTTCGGTTCAGATTGTCAAACATATATCCAACCCAAGAACCGAATTAGTAGTTTGGTTCGGTTTTAAAAAATTCGGTTCAGTTATTAGTTCAGTTCGGTTTCGATTTTTGGTTTATTCGGTTTTTCTGCTCACCTCTAATTAAAAGGTTCATATTAAACCACTTAATTTGATAAATACCCTCTAAGTTTGATTTTGTTCCATTTGTCCAGTGTGGCCCAACTCCTCAAAGTATAAGGTCCAAGGTACGGTTCACGGAAAACACAAAAAGATACAAACTATTTCTCTTTCCCTGCAGGGCCTTATACCACTCTATTTGGCAAAAGATTATTTTTTTTCCTCATACGGGAGTCAAGTCCCGAAACAAAGAAGAGAGAAAGGAATCTTTTAAGATAGAGAGATACATTTTGAAGTGGGAAAAACTATTTTTTATTATGTTGCGAATGTGTATTTATGTTTTGTGAGTATTTTTAAATGATAAAAAATTAAAAAAAAATTATACAAGAAAGAGGGTAGTGCAATGATTGAAAGAAAGTTAAAGAAAAATATTAAGGGGGCGTTTGGTTTACATAATTTTTTTGAAAGAATTGTAATTTTTGAAATAAATTGTAATTCAAATGGTTGGAATTTGTTGGAATTATAATGTGTTATAATTGTAATTTAAGAAATCTATCGATGTGTTTGGTTGACTCGCAACGTAATGAAATTCAAATTCATTTTCAAAAACTTAAAAAATTAATATAATAATAATTAAAATAATACAATAACAAATATTATAATATAATAATAATAATAATATTTCTAAGAAAAGTAATAATAATAATAATAAAAAATAATAAATATTAATAAATAATAATAATAATAATAATATATATTAAAAAATAATAATAATAATATTTATAAAAAAAATAACAATAATAATAATAACAAAATAATAAATAATAATAATACTAAATAATAAATAATAATATTAATAAAATATATTAAAAAACAACAATAATAAAATAATAATAATAATAACATTAATAAAGTAATAATAATAACAAATAATAATAATAATGATAATAATAATAATAATAATAATAATAATAATAATAATAAAGATTATTATTATTTTTTTATAATTTATTATATAATATAAGGATTAATGTATAATACTGGAAATAAAGCATACTAATTGTGAATTTACAAAGAATTCTCATAAAAAATAATTTTCATATCTAACTTCCTTATTTATATTTTTGAATTCACTCATTTGATGTAATTGTAATCACTGAATTACAATTACATCGCAAACCAAACAGTCTACGTAATGTAATCTGAATTACAATTATATTCATTATGCGAACCAAACAGCCTACGTAATGTAATCTGAATTACAATTCCCTCAAATTACGCCAGATTACAACGAACCAAACATGCCCTAAAAGTGTTTTTTGATAACGTGGAGCTGATGTGGCGAGGAAAACTCTCAACCACATCCTCCGCCCTAATACAGTCAATGAAAGTTGGGCTACGTGGCATTATACATATCCATTAATCCATCATATACACCGATCTTTTTTCTTCCCTATCTGACTTTCCAGAAGAACCTAGAATCCACAAATAAGAGTGAAGATTGCAAGGCGATACCTATGAGGGCAAAAAGAAGAGAAGGCACCAGAGGCAGTTGCACAAGTTTGTGGGTCGTGGTGGGTAGACATAAAAGACGGCACCGCAAAGAGTTGCAGACCAATGTTGAAAGAATTTAAGGTACATCGTAATTATCTAGATAATCAATTTGATCAAGTTATGAACACATACTTACGGAATTCACATATTTTAAAATGATCATATAAAACTCGAATCGCAGTGACGTAAAAGTCCTCTATGTTTAATATTAGCACAATTGCCAAAAGAATCGGTTAGAAAACTAAGATTTTTAATAAAAAATTTAACCTCAGTATTTGATTATAGGGTTCTATTTTTATGTCAGCATGTATCTCAATGGATTTATAATGTGAAAGATAATACTAAATATGAAATGGTTTGTTTAAGGATATGAGTAATGATTTGGGACCAAATCGACCTTTAGAGAGGCTGGATCGATATTAGTTTGACAAAAAAGACTGAGAAGAAGAGCGGTTTGTCTTGCTTGAGTACGATGGAGAATGCTGATTTAGCTAGGGGAATTGGAGAATAAATCCTAACAATAAAGAATGAAAATTAAAACAAGCCAAGAAAATAAAAAACCAAGACGTAAACATAAAACAGACATGTAAAAACTAACGCGTCCTTCCACTTTTCGTAAATGAAAGCAACAACTTTTAGGATGAAAAACTGAAACTCATAACTAATAGCAGGGTATCTTCAATGTTATTATGGCCCAAGTTTATATTAGTCGTTAACCATATTTATGTGAAAAAGCATACTAAGTTTGATGTAATAATCAACCACAGTAACACAAAACAAAAAAAGTAATAATTTCCTTTTACGAACATCTTTGTACCAAAGAATCTCATAACGCAAGATTTCTCTTATTTTGTCAGCGTGATGGCTAACATATGTGATGTTTTCCTGACAGATGATATACTTGACTTGGTGGAGGTAACACGAGTCTCGGCAAAAGATTAAACGGCGGGTCCCAAACACTTGCATTTTGAAAGTTGCAAATTAAATAGTGTTGTAACCCTGAAACTGTAATTTTTTCGTGTCAAAGAAGCTACTTAAAGACAGTCTAACACGTTCATGTTAATGACTCCAATTTTCCATCTTATATGTTGTAATTGTTATCGCACTACAGCGATGCGACAAACATTGTATTTCTTGCACACGAAAAAGTTGCTTCGCCGCGAAGCGCGGGTTTCATTCCACCTCGTTTTATATAATGTTTATTTCTTGGGCAACATATCATCGGTAATGAACTAACTATGCATATGACGGCTATGACTTTTGGATTGTGTCTGACTGATGGGCTTAAGATTACAAAAGATAGTTAATAACAATAAGGGCTTTGCTAATGAGAGGGTTATAGACTCAAGGAATTTAATAAGAATTCTATTGCTCGCACGTTGCATAGAGATAATATTCTTATTTGGGACCCCGTTGGTAAGGGGCTCTGGCCGTCGTTTGAGTTTTGCTTCGATGTGAGCACCCGGAATAGGACATGAAAAGAGGAAAGGGAAAGAATAGCTCCCGAAGGGCTTCCTCCTTTATCCATAAAGAGTTCTAAACCTCACCTGTGGATTCCCCAAAAAACTGGGCTACGACCCAGTTGTACTATCCGAACCGAATTAGCTCCTCAAAAGTCCACAGGATCTCCTCATTCCCAAATGGGGACGGGCTAGCGCCGACTTCCATCGGAGACAACATTTTCAGGGGCTAGCCTATCAAATCTCGGCATAGTGGATCTTGGTCCAAGAAAGCGGCCGTTCTTTAGGGGGAGCAAGAAAACCAAGAATCTCTTTCTTGTCATTTCGCCCTTGCTCGTTCCTGTTAGGATGAGGGAAAAATGAAGGCTAAGGGGAGAACTGCATGCCCTACTCTTCCTCAAGCAAAGCGCCTCTTTATAGCATTTCCCGCTGCAGTTAGTGAAAGAGATTCACGGTATGCGCCTCTTTCATGACCCTTTCTTAGCGCTCCGCCCCCCTTGTATAAGTGTTGTGTTCGAGTTTTGTTTATTCGAATTAGTGTGTATGTATAAAGAAACATGCAGGCTCGCGTCTTTAACTAACTATACTCAAATTAATTGTTAATATATCTAATCAAAACCAACATGAAATCTAGATTAATCCAGCTATTTAAATCATCTTTCTTTTTATGGGCACTTCTATATATTTTCAACGAACTTTTTTTCAAATTTTTTCTATGAGTGTTGAAATTTTCACCCTGAAAAATCAGATGAGTTGATTTGTTATTTTAAAAATCACAGGTGATTTATGCAAGTCACATATGATTTAAAAACACAGTTGATTTGTAGAATCACATGTAATTTTTAAACTAACAAATCACACGTGATTATGAAAGCACATATGATTTGTGAAATCTCACGTGATTTTTAAATTAACAAATCACAAGTGATTTTTTAAATCACATGTGATATTTTTGGACGGAAATTTCAACATCAATAAAAGTTCGAAAAAACTTGTCGAAATTTTATCGAAGCTCCCCTACTGAAAGATAAAAGAATTTTCGTCGCGATAGTGTATTTTTTGTCGCTTGACGATTTACCGTTTGCAAGATATTTTTTTTTTTTTAAATGAAAACTGTAATTTTTTTTTCGACGATGAAATGAATAGCCAAAATTTGTCCATTTGATCTTTGATGAAAATATGATCTGTATTAATCTTACTCTTTCCTTATATGTATAAGGCTACCCACAATAAGGAGGTTAGGATACCGACATTTTCTCTAGCACGTCAGCTTTTTTCTCTTCTGAAACCAACAGGTGATAAATTTTGTGTAATATAGATACTAACACTACAAAAAACATACCCACAAAATACATTTTAAATAAATAACTACACACAAACACAAAGCACAAGTCGGTTGCTCAAAAGACCAATATCTCCATTTTGAGCTGAGCTTGTGAGAAGCCTTGACTGCATTAGGTGGGACGCGTCACAATTGTCCGACCGTGTTGGTCGACGCCCCTTATTGTGCCCGGTCTAAATAATTCATCATTCATCAAGTAATACTTCACAAATTAGTAATGAGAGCTGATTCGTCGAAAATATCAATAATTTGAGGGTTATGTTGGATTGTATGGTAGTTGGATTAGTATACACGACTAGAAGTGTTTGAGCCTATTGGGGGAACACACGATAAAACATTTAGAGTGCGTTAAACTTCACGTATGTTTCTAAAAGTAAACCATTTGGACTAAAAAAGTTTATCTGTTAGTTATTGGCATTGCTAAAAAAATTTACAGACATGTTAATTTCTAGGCAATGCAGGTGTTTAAGCCGTCTTATGGTCACAAAGAATGTATATACCAGCCTCTAAAAAAGAGACGGATACACTCGAATCGAACCGAAGAATCAAATCTCTTTCAAGCTACAAACAAGTGGAATTACTCGATCTTCGAATATAAACATTTATTCCCAGTAAAACGGAAGTGTTTGAGGAGCTGCATTATCACGAGATACATGATGATGTTGATGAAGTCCCATCTGAATTATATTGTTCCCGTTATGATCCATAATCGACTCCAGACCACCATAGCCCGCACCTGTATCCAATGGGTTCCGGGGTGTAACTGAAAATGAGTTAGGTTGGTGCATCACATTGCTCAAAGTGGTGCACGATGTCTGTGATGGTGATGATGACAGAAGAGAGAGAGCACAATCCGACTGTACGGACTGCACCATGGGAGAGACCCGACCTGGTCGCGGATACCCATCACAGAACAGCTTGTCATAGCTGTTGCTATTAGCTTCAAAAGTTAAAAGTTGCTCTTGGCACACTTTTGGGGGTGCTGATGTTTGGTGGTTAACTTTAAGGTGTGAACCTGAACCATTGTCATGAAATAGACTAAATTGTTGTTGCTTTTGGATTGCTTTTTTGGGTCCAGAAGATGATTCAGGAAATGGGTTTTGTTTGTGGGCCGGGATCGGGTGTTGAATGGAGTACGTGGGTTCTTCTTCGGATTTTACTATGTTGGTCCATATAGGGTTTGTGAGAGTTGTGGTTTGATAAACATGTGGACTTGAGAACTGCAACATTGTAACACCTAAAATGCAGTAAATTTTAATCATATTAATAATGGAACAATATTTTAGATACAAGCAAACATTTAATAGTTAGGTTGTTAGATTTATAAACGGCAAATTCGACTGATTCACTTGTGAATGGGCTAATATGGATTGTTTTTGTTGATCTCAAACCGATCAAATTAGTCATATCACAAAAGGGAACTTTACAAATTTTACACATTTGGTATGCGACCTATTACAAAATGTACCCCTTTCTAAAATTTAAAATTTATATTGAAACGACTCTAAACGATTCTTTCCAGCCTGACATCTTAACCCGGCCATGTTACCACCTCTAATTATTACGAATTACTTAAATTATACGAAGACTAAAAACATACCTTGGTGACCAGAGAAAAGACTTGCAGCACGTGATGTATCTGGCTGAGGCTTCCTTCTCCTACGATTATGTCCGTCAAGCCGCTTTCTGCAGCTTCTTTTTCCCTCATCAAATTCTTCAAGTGAATGAAATCTACCAGAGACAATATTTGGTTAAATGTAGAACCCATTTTTTTAAGTCAACTGCTTGATTCAAATATTTGGCGGCATCCAAAACAAAAAGAATAAAAGTTACAATTTTGCAATCGACTTATATGGGATGTTGGTCTTGTGTCAAATTTAAAGCATAAAGTTAATTCTGAATCTAAAACTTTTAGGAAGGGAAAGAAAATCCAGAACTGACTGAATCCACATGTAACATTCAATGTCATATTAAAGTTGAAATGTGAAAGGAAGTACAGGTTTCTTTAATGTCTTTAGGACATTGAAGTTAAGCTTTAAAACTTTGGTTGTTAAAGACCTTGATAAAAAATTTGCCCTGAATATGAACTACCATAACATCAAAAAAAAGATCAGGGAATGCACTGGAATAACTTATTATTTTTGTCTTCTTTCACTACAAAGATCTCTTTCAGGGACCACATCCCCCTCCCGGGAAATCACTATTAGAATACAATATCCCTTGTCTTGAGCTGGCCATTAATAATTTAAAATCAATTAGTTTTGCAAAGAGTTCCACCCAAAAGTTATCATAGACATTGAGGTAATCCAAACAGAATGTTATTTTTTTTTTCATCATCAAGGATTCTCAAGAAACATAGACTCAAGTTTGCATTCAAAAGTAATAATGCTTAAAGCCTATTACGCAAACAAGATACTTCGGTTGTTTTACGTTATCCGAATTTTTAGAATCAACTAATGGGGTATTGCTGTAACAGTTTAGACAAAAGATTCGACATGCTCTAAATTATGAGTTGGTAGGTTCAATTTGTTTGTCCATAGGCAACGATGTCTCATTTTCTTATGAAAAAGTCACACCAAGATTAATGTGTTGGATGAAAAAAGAGTTTTTTTTCCATCAATTATGTTGAATACTTGCATTTTTCCCCATTTAGAAACCTAACCACTACCACTGAACCACCCATTAGTTTTATATTACATATCAAACATTGTTGCAGCTTACATCAAATCCTATCAATGATTCAACAGGGTGTTTGGATGTGCCTGTTGGAAGTGAGTATGTGATGCTAAATTTTAAAATCAAATAACAAGCTAGAATAAAATTCGTCGGATATAGTGTATGGAAATATGCTTATGCTACCCAAAGTTGTAGTAATCAAATGATTTGTTTCAATAGCATATGATGCAAACTTAAACATAGAACGCAGAAGGAAACAACTCTCAAGTAGTTGCCAACCTCATGAAAAGAAGAGCTTACCCGTTTTGAGTATGTGTGGAGGAGGTAGTCAAACCCAAGGGACTAAGTCAGACCAAATAGTCAGGGAAAAAGCCGGAACCATGGTTACCTAAACAAACATAAAACACAAAAGAAACAATTAAAGACATACCGGCTCCACTGCTGAGCAGAAACCGTGCTCTGACCAATGAATCAAAACCAGTGCATCTTTGAAATGAGCTTCACACACCTTATGCCCTATGAGTACTCTTTGCTACAACTCAGGTCAGCGTTCCACCATCCACAAGACAGCAGCTGCCTGAACCATATTCACCCGCTGCTCTCTTCGATGATCCAGAGGCGATAACGCCATCTTGAAGTAACCTTTCAAGTTTTAAAACTATCCTAAACTCTTTTCTTGAATCATAACTTGACCAACTTTAAATCCACAGAAAAAGCGTTCCCTTCAATCCCAGCTGCTGCGCACTAATATTATAACTATCGACCCACTAACCCCAATCGATATTGGAATCGTTTTCCTTGACGATTTCGTAAATCCCAAGAATATCTTCCATATCCAGTCCATAACTTTATAATCAATTCCCCTTTCACTTTCAACTACTTTTTCTTTTATTTTTTTGACTCTTCGCTTTTTTTGGTCTATTTCCTTATTTTTCTCGAAAATCACTTAATCTACAAATCTTAAAGTACAACATCAACAACCCAAGTTTGTTAATATAACAGAATGTTGGATAGTGGCTTCAATCTGTCAAATTTCCAAAAGCACATGATTAATAAACTAAATAAAGTAAGTACAACAAAAAGCATTTTCAACTAACTTTATACTACTACTACTACAAAAACAGATAACCATAACCCCAATGTAGAAAAACTAACCACCACACTAAGTTAAAAAAAAAAACAGATTGATGTGATAATATTTCCTACACAATAACTTTCTATAATTAGAAATAGTAAACATTTTAACTTATAGAAAGAGAAAGTACTTACAGAAAAAGAAAGATAGATCCTTTCCAGCCTTTCAAAGACAGTCACAAACAAAACCCTTGAATAACTTTAAATATAAAATTCATTTTTTTTCTTTTAACAGTTTATAAACACAGAAAAGTCGATGTTGAAAAAAGCAATAACATTGGAACTTGGAACTTGGAACTGGGTTATGGCCTATGGTCAATTGGGTATCTGAAAGTGTAAAGAAAATTGGAAATAAATTGGTACAGAAATGAAAACAGTGGGCTTTTTTTTTATAAAAAAAGTGATGGTTGGTGGGGTCTATTGGTATAATGGAGTGTTGTTGTTTATTGAGGTGAGGTGGGTTCAAGTGTTGTTTGATAAAGGAGGATGATAGAGACAATATGTCTCTTGATATTAATAAAAAAAAGTTTTTTTATTTATTACAAGTACAACAAAGTAAATTACAATGGAGGGAAAAAAGGAAGTAAAGAAGAAGATGTCATTGTTGTTGTACTTAGATTTCCTTTGTGTGTTTGTGTTGTGTTTCACATTTCTTAGACATCTTTTTTTCTTCTTAACTTTCATCTTTATTTCTAACCACTTCAACTTAGAAAAAAGGGGCAAGTTCAACTTAGAAAAAATGGTTGTTACAAACAACATATAAGGAATTTTAAGAAACTTCTTTTCTTTCGATAACAAAATACTATATCACGAATTAATCTCATATGTTTTAGACGTAAGTTGATCTCACAATAATCTGAAAAGTATTCTTTTTATATATTCGCTGATAGATATGAATCAAACCTAGTAGTACCCGGCTTGAGTCATATTTGTCAGCTAAAAATATAACATGAGGCTATCCGTAACAATGACCAACTCAAGATTGAAGGCACCATTTCACTTCAGTTCTTTCTCTCTACAACAAGTTCATGACCAACGGGTCATAATGGGTGATTGAGAAAAACACAAAAAACATACTTCACTCAAACATAAATATACCTCACAAAAATCAATTAAATAGAATACCACACACGCAAACATCCTCCAACAACTCGGTCTTATTTAGGACCGACTTCTCTCTTTTTTGGGTCTAGGACGCTTCTTGGTGGAAGGATGTAATGGGGTGGAACGCGTCTTGGTGGGGGTCGATGATGACATCAAATAACGTCACTTTTATAGCATCATTTATCTCATGTTTCTTACACA
>BQNB010071840.1:22298-32630 GCA_026074375.1 Tanacetum coccineum
GTAAGAGTTCATGAGTATGTAGTTGTTGGCCCTGTTCTAGTCGTGCTCCAACATGGTATAACGTTCGTTAGTTCAGTACCACTGAAACTAGTGAGAGCTAATCACCCGAACAGGGATTGTCAATCCCAAATAAATCTATCTTATAACATTCGCGCTTACCCTCCGAGTAATTAACAGTTCATGCAACTTAAGCTAATCCGTAATCATTTGAATCAAAGTAAAGTTATTGCGTCCATAAAACAAGTATTGTATCCTATTGCGAGATATGAAAATGAGTATGTAAACGAGTTTGTAATCAACCATGTAAATGAGTTTGTAAACGTTCATGTAACCGAGTTTGTAATCAATCATGTAAATGAGCTTGTAAACGTTCATGTAAACGAGTATGTAAATGAGTTACGAAATAAAGTATGTAAACAAGTATGTAGAAGAGTATGTAAAAGAGATTGTAAATGAATAAGTAAACAAGCTGTAACGAGCATGTATTCTCCCCCGAGATTTGTAAAGTAAATGTAAAACAAGTGAAAGAGGAGATATAAATTCACCTCGAAGTAGACGATCAAACAGATAGAATCAAATAATCAAGAAGCACAGCACAACGGTAAACCGAAATGGCGAAGTAAGAGACACAACACGACGGTAACAAGACGGTTCGACCTAGAAGATAAAGCTTATCTTAAAAGTATGTTAGACTAAACAAATAATGCAAATGAGTTTTCCAAAAGGTGGTTATCAACGTGGCACGTTGATAAAAGATTTAGATTTCGCGTTGTAGTTTGGTGGTTGGTTAAATAGTTTGTAATTAAAAACAATACCAAAATGTATATTATATAACCCTTATATAATATATATGAACCAATCAAGTATATATTACGTTGTATGTATTATATATATTCAAGCGATAAATAAATCAACATAGTGAGAGTATATAGTTTAAAGTATATCAATTAGATATGAAAATGAGAAAGTTAAGTAAATGTCTAAAACATTATATTTTGACACTATTCCGGAAAATCTCTACTTTTAAAATAGGACATTTCCATTTAAAAGAAACACATGATTTATTATTAGAGGAAATTTTATAAGTTTTATAAAATCTATCATTTTTGTCTTTTTGTCGGAATTCATGAAAAATGTGAAAAATATACTAAGTATAGAAATTTTAGAAAATTTCGGCATGACCCGTTCGTTTATCGGACGTTTCTATATTTTGTAAAACAACTATTTTTATCTCTAAAATGATCCGACAAAATCCCAACATTCGTTTCGTATAGTAAAACATCAATATGTCAAACATAACTTATTTATATACAAAGTAAAAGAAATAAAAAAATGAAAAGATTAGTTAAGTGATTTCTTACAAGTTTGAAAAAAATCCCTTTAAATCTTGAAAACCAAAAACAAAGAAAGAAAACGGCGACGGCGATGGGAGGCGGCCGGTGACCGACAGTGGGAGGCAGTGGCGGCCGGCGATGAGTGACGGCCGGCGGTAGTGGTGGTGGTGGTTTTAGAGAGAGGGAGCAGAGAATTCTAGACAGAAGGAGGAGAGAATTCTCTTTCTCTCTATAGAATAAAGAAAATGAGAAGTGAAAAACGAGGTAAAATGAGGAGGTTGTGGTATTTATAGTGGGAAGAAAAAGGGAGGAGGGGGTTATCTTTTCTTTTCGTTACTTCTAAAATTACTAGTTTTAGTTCGTAAAAATTATATACTTTATGCGTAACAATATAATTTTTATAAAAATCACTAGATTATTAAATTAGCTTCGTAACGAATATATATACGACCATATTCACCGAAATCTAAACACTATTATTTAGACTCGAGGTGTAAACTAATCACATGGACCATTATTGTAATTTTTGTATTATTAAGGCTCGGGACTTGTTTAGGCTAGATAAAAATTGATTGAGGACTCGAAATTCATACCACTGCGTTTAAAATAATTTTTCCACAAAAAGTGAGTATTTACACGACTAGTATTTCATAAACGTTTTATAAAATTTATTTAAAATGTTTGTTATTTATTGGGTAGTCATCGGGTATCACGGGTAAGCTTTGGCCGTAAAATAAAACTTTAACTTGAACATTCGCGTTTTTAACAAACATTTTTAAATAAAATGACGGGAGCTCTCTTATTTTGAATAAAATGTTTTACATAATTTATAAATATTTTTATTTAAAAATTGTGATAATTAAATATAAATTAGAATTATTATCAAGTCGTACGCGTTTTGTGCTAGGTTTTCACAATTTGCGAGATATTTCTCGTTTCAAGTCAAATGAGTTCGAACATGTTCAAGAAGTGTAATATTTAAATAAGTAAAAATTATAATTTTATTATTGTAATATAAGTATTGGAAATTACCGGTTGATTACATTATGGTACTAGCAAGCCGCTCCTGATTGATAAGTTGGGGCCGACCATGTTAATTTGGCTCGCCAAGCTTTGTCCAATAAATTAGTGGACTGTTCCACAGATTTGTTTTTCACGCCAATTTGCACTCTCATTATCTTTTTTTATGTTCTCAATTCATCAGACAAACACATCTTCTTATTCTTGATCTTGTAACTTGATCATGTAACTTGTTTAAACATTTGTTTACAAGTGATCCAATCCTTCCTCTCCAAGTGCAAGAGAAGAATACTCGTAACCGTCAAGATACGGTGTATTATAGTTGGTGTATTCATGACATGTGTTACATTTACGATGTATAGATCGAGTCAATGTCTTCCAAACTTATTTATTAGTTGGATCGGGTAGATTGTGTATGTATTTCGGTGTGTATATACTTGTGAGAGTGGTTAGTATTTTAGGCCTCAAAATACAAGTGTGAGTGGTAAATCGGTTCCAACTAAGATTAGAACTCGACATTTGGCTTAGTGTCAGAAATTGGTGTAAGCTACGTGTGTACGATTTTCTCCGCCTAAAGGGAGCTTGTTGTCAAGTGAAGTAACTCTCGAGTTGGGTACTCGGGGAGTGGAGTAGGGCGAAGAGGAGCTTCGTAACCGAACCACTATAAATCACCATGTATGGTTTGCATTTCCTTTTACTTATCTCTTTACATCCATACTCGCATTTATCATTTTATATTTATACTTTCATTATATAGATAATTACGTGTTGTGTTTCTTATATAGTTTTGATTATGTTTGTGTCGTGAATAGATGTGAATATTGTGCTTTGGTTTGTATTGTTGTGATACGCTTTGATACTATATGTATAATTAGTGTAGAACTAATATAAACACTCTTCATATTGTATCACGCTTGATCGGAAATTTGAAAAAAAAATATTTTAAGTTTTTAAACAGAAACATATTCACACCCACCCTACTCTACGGTTTCCACAAAGGTATTTCAAAATGAACGCATCGTGATTTGCAATGTAAATGCACTTTTTGCATGTAAGACATGCCAAGTCTTTTGACTTTTAGAAAGGCTTTTGATTCCTAGGTTTTTTTGCTAAGTGAACAGCTTTGTTTGTTACACGACTACTCATGGAAGGTATCTAATTCCTAGGTTGTTGATAAGATTCCCTAGGTTTTGTTTTTCTACCATTGGTAGTGTTTGGTAATCTAGTAGTCTTTTGCACACTAGGTTTAGAATTCAGCTTGATCTTTATGAATTTGTTCATTTTTCTTAGCTTCCTTTAGGTAGTAGTTATGAACCATGTCATTAGATCTTACAGATTATTTTGTTAATGTTTTTGACACAATGTTTAAACTATCTAGATGGGCCTGGTGCATTCTCATTATGAGGTTTTGCAAACACTAGATGTCTTACTTGAGGCCAAGAATGTGGAGTGACTGGTTTTGTCAAAGATTTTTTCTCAACAACTTGGGAGGCAAACCGAGTTTTTGAAAATTAAGATCGTTCATATTTATACGCAATCGGTTGTCTTACAACAGGTTGATTTTTTAGTATTTGCAAAGGCGGTTTTCCCAAGATTGATGGTTTTCCAAAATTAGTATCCACACCCTTACCTTTCATCTTGTTCTAACTTTCACGCATTTCAGTGTTTACAATCATCTTTTCTTGTTACTAAGCTTTCAAATCACTTATTTCAAGCGTTTAACGGTTGAGTTCAGCAATTCGGGAATCATTTTGTTCATTTAAAGCTTTTTCTTTATTCCCTGATATCAAATTTTGCTTTCCCTAAGAGTTTTCAAAAACATTCTTTTCCTTTTTATGTTGCAAAGTAAGTTCAAGTTCAATATAATGTTGTTCTAGATTTACAAAACGTTTGTCTATTTGTTGTGTTTTACTCTTGGAAAGCTCAAGTTCAAGATTTTCACATTCTTGACATTTCTCTAAACACAAACATTGCATTTCTATTTGTTCATCAATATCATCAAAAGAACGAAGAATAGCACACATGATGTCATTCGAAAGACATTCTTGCGGGAGTAAATCATATTCATTTGAAAATTCATCCTTTTGTGTTTCAAATTCGTCAACCTCCTTTTCAAGAGATTTGACGTATTTCAAATCTTCATACATATCTTCTTTTAAATCTTGTTCAAAAATCCCAACATTTTTAAAGCATTATGAGCAACTGGAATTGAGATTTTTTCAAAAAGTTGCCTTATGTCGTTTGTAATTGGTTTATACCAATCCAACTTGCGTTGTTGCCATTCCGTATAAACGATTGATCTGATGTTTTTCACATTGGATTGGTCTGATGTCTTTCTAAAAAGGTCTTTTGAAAATGCTGTTTTTCACTTCATTTGAAAAATACAATTGCTCATGAGACTTTTTTTGTTGCGGTAAAAAAAGATCATAAAGGTTATTTAGATTTGTGTAGTCGTATGGTTTTACTAAATCATCTAATTTTGATTTAGTTTCTTCTACAAGACAAATTGTTTCTTCGTTCTTGGGAGCAAATAAGTTCGCAAGTTCATTCTTATCATATTGAACATTCTACAAACACAGTTTCTTCCATTGAGCTTTCTTAAGCTACTCAGGATATTTAAAACTCATCGATCACTTACCATTGTAATACGAACTCGGTTTAGGAATTAGCATATGAACGGTTTGTGTCGATTGACTTGTTTTATAAACAATATTACTTAAAAATTTGACTTGATTTTCCAAGAATTTGTTTATCAATGTCTTTATCTTCCCTATCTTTGAAATCCTTTTTAAAGTTTTTGTTTTCTATTTCAATTCTAGAAATTTGTCTCTCTTGCATAGAAATCTGATTTACTAGCTTTACATTTTCTTATTTCACTAAAAACGTTTTGTATGCTTCTGTTTTCAAAGATTACAACTCATCGATCACGTACCATGGAAGTCAAATACATTCCAAGACTGCGTGTCGAAATTGAGGCAGAATGATAGACAAAGCTATCATTATCAAGTCGTATGATGACTGTAGTATGAGTACACAAAAGACGAATCTAGTGGCAACGTTGGTAATATACCATACCAATATACAAATTTCGAACATCTGAGTAATAATTGCCGAACAAAAGATCTACTATTATCCGTGAGTTCGCAATGCTATTTAATTCTGTCCTAAAACAAATCTTTTGAAAGCCGTTATCTTAAAGTCTTTGTTTTCTAGTTCAATTCTCAAATTGTCTCGCTGGCATAGGAAATCAGATTACTAGCTTGACATTTTCTTATTTCACTAAAAACGTTCTGTATGCTTCTGTTTTCAAAGATTTTGAATTTTTATGAGTATTACATGCTAGTAAATCAAGAGCTTCTTTGCATTTGAGTTTAACTTTCTCTTTTTCTTTGTGATTTGTGTGAAAAACATTGTACTTCTCAAGCTTAATTTTGCAAAACCAAAGCTCTTGAGAAAGAGATGTGTTTACTTTCTTCAAATATTTATGAATCTCTTTGTTTGCTTTAATGTCAAATTTTAATTTTTTCAGTTGAAGAAGTAAGTAACACACATTTTTTTTCATATTTTGCAGTATATTGGTCAATCTTTCTTACATTATGGCTCATATCTGATGAATCAGAGGTGACATTACTATCATTCTTTTCCATCACATAAGTGTCATTGATGAATTCAGGTTCCTAGTATATTTTTTTTCATCAGCAAACACATTATAGCCATCATTATTTGGTACCTCAGCTATTGGCTCAGTGTCATAGGAAGGTTTGACATTCGTATCATTCCCAAAATCGCTTCTTTTACTGCATTCATTCCCTGACCTGCTACTTATATTCCCAGATGTGCTGCTTTCATTCCTTCATCTTTGATCATTCCCTGTCTTGTTGCAATCATTCTCTGAAATGTTTACATTCCTTTTGTCTATAACTATCCTACTACTGTATGTGTTTCCCAAACTAGCATCCAATGTTTTAACCTCTTGATCCTTGCACTCTTGAATCTACAACATTTTGTCATTCAACCTTTTCAATTTTTTCTGAATCTCTTGTTCATTAAGTTCTCTTTCAACAATACAATTCTCAATGGACTCAATGTATTGAATTATCAAGTCTTTGTAGGATTGAGCTTCCATTCGAGTGTATTCTTTGAATATTTCTCTTATTTGATGACCATCGTAGTTTGAAGGCTTTAACACTTTTGAATGCAAGAACTTGTCACACTTTACTTTGATCACACTTAAAGCACACTTGGAATCCTTCTCGTGAAGTAGTTCTTTGTTGAGTAGCTTTTCTAGGTTATCCATATTGTGGAAAAGCATAGAATTGAAGGTGTTGAACTCTTTACCATAGAGACGTCCAAATTCATACTGAAAGGAACTGTATGTTATATCCAAAGAGATTTGAGTTGGATAAGCGCTGAAAGGTTGATTTCAGTGCATTAAAATTGTTCATGGATCTATGTTTCATACTCTTTGCATTCTTTTTCATTTATTGCAGCTCTTGTTCTTTTGAATTCGAACACGAAGATAAAGTATCTTTCGTTTCCATTAAATCCGATTGAGTGAAATGAATTGAAGATCTTAAGAAGATAAGATTGTGTTGTGGTTTTGATTTTGGTGTTGTTGTAGTTTAAGTACTTGAATTCTTGTTAACCATCGTTAGAAAACTTTAATGAAAAGGACTAACGGTGAATATAAGTAGTCGTTAAGGGTTAAACTTGAAAAGTAGTTAACTGCCGTTAATTTTTAACTAACCACAAGGAACGAACTGTGCCCTAGCAAACTTTGATGTTTAAGGGCCACTAAATATATATTAGAATGATTGATGTTTAGGCAGGATTCGAACCGGTGAATATTATTTTCAATGTAAAGTTGTGGCACTACTGCGCCCCTTTCTCGACTTGTATATACGCAACTTATGGCTAGACCTTTCCTTTTAATTATATATATCATGCTTACTATATCTTTCTCTTTTTGAAAAATGATATAGTGGGGAAAATAACATATTGGGACTTTTAAATGTCTTCTTTGGATGCTGTCTATTTGGATTAATGCTGATTAAAGTTTATGTTATTATTGCTCTGATGAGTTTGTGTTTATGCTCTCATGACCCTTCACAGAGAAAAATTATCCTATATCTAAGTTGTATACTTATCTGGAAAGTTGTTACAAAGTTATATGCTCGCGAGCTGCAATAGTTACTACTGCTTTTTTGAGTAAAAGATGTTTTAAAGTTAATGCTGCTGACGACATTACTTATGCTCAGGAATTATTCTAAGTATGTTAGTGATACTAGTGTTTTTAAGTGTAGTAATGCCTAGTGTAAGTTAGCTACTGTTTGGTTAGTATTGCCCTTAACTTGATAGATGTATTAGTCTATTTATAGAAAATCATTTGCATGAAATGAGCTCTTAGGAAAGTATTGTAAGCCCAGCCAGTGATAAGTAGGACTAACTCTAGTTCATTTTTTAACTCATATTAAGCCCGAATAAGCTGTTTTTATTTTGGCTTATCCCAATTAAGCTAAATAAGCAAATAAGCGTTCCTATTGGGCCGGCTTGGGCCCGTTAAGGGTTTTAAAGGTTTGAGTTTGTTTTCTTTGGGTCCAATAACTTCGTTTTAGATCGATAAGCACTTATAAGGTCGGTTTGCTTATTTTTGCTTATTCGATAAGCGAATAAGCCCGCTGTTGGGCCTATTGGGCCCGTTGTAGGCCCGAATGGGTTTTAGGGGTTAGGCCTTGGCCCATTAACATTACTTAAATCTATTAAGCACATTTAACTTGTATAAGCTGTGCTAGCTTACAAATAAGCTGTTAGAGCTTATCGTGAGCTTATGGCTCACGTTGGGCTCGCACATGGATTAGTAAGCCCGCTAAGGGTTCGGTTTGATTCTTCAAGACAAGGCAAGGTTTATGTGAATCAAATAAGCACGATAGGTTTCTAAATAAGCTCGTAGAGCTCATTCATGAGCCGTAGGCTCGTGAGCCGTGGCTTGTTGGGCTGTCGGGCCCAAGGTGACCCGAATAACACCCTTTGGCTTAATATTTCGATGCTAGGGCTCCAAAACATCTCGACAAGCTCTTGTCATTGTATATTAACCATTATGAAATACATGCATTTGTTTAAGGGGTTAACATACACGTTCCCAAGTCATATGGGCACGTTTTTGTCAAGTTAATGCTGCTAGTGAAAGTTACTACTGCTAGTACAAAGACTGCTTGAAGTTAATGCTGCTGAAGAATTACTACTGCTCAAGGAAATATTCTAAGTAGTTAGTGCTGCTAGTGTTAAGTTAGTACTACTAGTGTAAGTTAGTACTGTTTGTTAGTACTGCTTACTTGATATGTATTAGTTATTTATAGAAAATATTTTATATACTTAGGAAAGTATTGTAAGCCGAGTAGGACTCCTTGGTGTATAAAAGGAGGTCCTAGGGCATAGAGATTGACGTACCAAAACCATAAATCAATCTTTTTTTAGATTCAAGGTCTTTGTAACCCTAATACTTTTAGAGTATTCGTATTATTATCATTAATAATATTGGAGCTTATTTGTTGAATTGTATGTTCATCGTTTTTACTGTTTCATTGATAATTCTTCTTAATATTAAAGATTAGATTCCGCATAATCTTTAATACATTCAAACAAAACTTTTACTATAGTTATGTTAGATTTATCTAATATAACTAAACCTTAAACAATCATAACGAATTCGATCTATTGAAGTGGGACCAACAAGTGGTATCAAAGCTTATTGAAAAGCTTTGAATAAAAAGAACCTGTTTTTATACATAAGATCTTTTGCTAAAAGATATGGATCAAGATTCTGCACATATGGTGGTTGCATCCAAAGTTCCCATGCTCAAAGCTGGTGAGTATGAGATCTAGAGGATGAGGATTGAACAATATATCCAGATGAGAGACTATGCACTATGGGAAATCATAGAGAATGGTGTAACCTTGCCAAAAACAACAATTGTGGAAGGAGTTATGACAGAGATGCCTATTACTACTGTTGAAGAAAAGGCTTAGAGAAGATTAGAGGTGAAAGCTAGAAGTACTTTAATGATGGGCATTCCCAATGAACATCAGTTAAAGTTTAACTCTATAAAAGATGCTAAGAAGTTGCTGGAAGCGGTAGAAAAGAGATTTGGTGGGAATGCATCTACTAAAAAGACTCAAAGGAATCTATTAAAGCAGCAATATGAAAACTTCACTGCTCTAAGCTCAGAGATGCTTGATCAAACTTTTGATAGGCTTCAAAAGCTTGTGAGCCAGTTAGAGCTTTTGGATGAAAAGCTTTCACAATAAGATGTTAATCAAAAGTTATTAAGAATTTTGTCACCTGAGTGGAACACACATGTTGTTGTGTGGAGAGCATGTATGATCTCTACAACAACCTCAAGGTGTATGAACCAGAAGTTAAAGGGATGTCTAGCTCAAGTTCAAGCACACATAACATGGCTTTTGTGTCCTTTTCAAATAACAACACTAGCAGCACTAATGAAGCAGTTAATACTGCTCATGGAGTTTCTACTACTAGCACTCAAGTTAATACTGCTAACTCTACAAATATTGATAACTTGAGTGATGCTGTTATTTGTGCATTTTTTGCTAGTCAACCAAATAGTCCTCAACTTAATCATGGGGACTTGCAACAAATCCATCCAGATGACATGGAAGAGATGGATTTGAGATGGCAAATGGCCATGTTGACTATGAGGGAAATAAGGTTTTTGAAGAATACAGGAAGGAATCTTACTGTTAATGAAAATAAGACTACTGGTTTTGATAAGTCCAAAGTGGAGTGCAACAACTTCCACAAGAGGAGACATTTTGCTAGGGAGTGCAAATGTAAAACTTCGTATTTAAGGTCACTACTAATTCTAATCTTATAATTATTTTATGAATTTAAAAAAAATTACTTTTAATTATTTTAGTCGATTTCATTAAAATTGTCATTTTAAATTTTCGCGAATTCTAT